>JAUTXX010112374.1:0-16357 GCA_032273605.1 Panulirus laevicauda
AAATGGTTTGGTCACATGGAGAGAATGAGTGAGGAAAGAGTGACAAAGAGGATATATGTGTCAGAGGTGGAGGGAACAAGAAGTGGGAGACCAAACTGGAGGTGGAAGGATGGAGTGAAAAAGATTTAGAGTGATCGGGGCTTGAACATACAGGAGGATGAGAGGCGGGCAAGGAATAGAGTGAAATGGAAGAATGTGGTGTATCAGGGTCGATGTGCTGTCAATGGACTGAAGAGGGCATGTGAAACGTGTGGGGTAAACCATGGAAAGGTCTGTGGGGCCTGGATGTGGATAGGGAGCTGTGGTTTTGGTGCATTACACATGATAACTAGAGACTGAGTGCGAATGAATGTGGCTTTTTGTCTATTTTCTTGGTGCTACCTTGCTAATGCAGGGGGTGGTGATGCTGTTTCCTGGGGTTTGGAGTGGCGCTAAGAATAGATGAAGGCAAGCAAGTATGAATATGTACATGTGTATATATGTATATGTGTGTGTATGTGTATCCATATGTATGTATATATGTTGATATGTATATGTATGTGTATGTGCATGTATGTATATATGTGTGTATATGAGTGGATGGGCCTTTCTGTTTCCTGATGCGGGAGAAAGCAATTAAGTATAATAAGAAAGAAATATTAAAGATAATGTTAATGAGATGGCCTTTATTATGGCATTTAGTTACCCATGTCTCAGCTAAAAAAAAAGATATGCAAACTTTGCAAATATTATTATATACTGTTTATGTCTTAGTCACCACTGCTATTGCCAACTGGGAGCAACTATCCTTATGAAAATCGCCAGATTATTCAGTGAAAGTGGCGGATGGCTGGTGAAAGGGGAATCATTTTTAAATGGCTATGGTAAAAATACGAACATCATGCCCAAGAGTTATTCAGGTCATCCAGAAGTGCAAACTTTGCACCCAAAGGTTTAAAGAGTGCTCCATGTTGAAAAAGTTTATAATATTGTTTTGGAATATGTGTTGTCTGTAACAAGCTAAAATAAAAAATCAAGTGCCTAGAGAATTTCCCATTATGTCACTTCTTGAAAATTATGAATATGTGAGCATGGTTTACTTACCAAGTACATTCAAAGGGATCACAAAAAGTGTCAAATTTTATAGCTCTCATGTATACCTGCCATGGACTAAGCAGATAATAGAAATGGTTCATGCTCTGTCTCGTTTCTCCTTAATGTCAAATATACAGCAGTGATGTTAAGACATATTTGTTCTTATATCCAATATGGAACAGAAATGTATGAAGACAGTGAGACATGCCTAAACTAACATGAATGTATAATCATGTAATACAAAAGCAAAATTTAATGTATCTCTTTATCCAGCAAGTGATTTTCAATGTAATTATATACTAAAGTGGTCCATGCAGAATTTCACTCATACTTGGTTCTTTATACATCTTTCAGTACGTAAGGAGGAGATTATAACTTGTAAGCCTTATATATTTACAGAGGGTTTATTTCTGATTGTGAAAAAGTTTTCAGTTTTTTAATGTAATGATATCCATTAAAGACTTTTGCATAAGAAGTATGGTGTTTTATATCATTCATATATTCTTTCTATAGTTTCTTTCATGTTTGCTGTTTCCTGTTTTATTGAAGTTGTGCCAAGAACAGACAAAGAAAATGCTAATTTCATTCACATCTATTCTTCAGCCATTATGTGTAATACACTAGAACCACAACCTCCTGCCCACAATTGGTCCCCAAAGATCTTTATGTGTTTTTTCCTGGCTGCTTCATATGCTGTGGTTCGGTCCACAGACAGCATGTTGCCCCTTGTATACCTCATCATTCTGGTTCACTCTGTCCTGTGCATGCTTTTCACCCTCTTGCTTGTTCAAGCCCTGAGTATTCAAATATCTTTTTCATTCCATCCTACCATTTCCATTTCAGTTTCTATCTTCTCCTTGTCCCCTCCACTACTCACACATATATGTATATATACCTCTTGCTCGTAACCATCCTCTAGCTGTTGTGTTTAATGCATCATAACCACAGCTCCCTATCCACAACCAGGCCCCACAGATCTTTCTTTGGATTCCCATGGCTACTTCACATACCCTGGTTCAGTCCATTCACAGCATGTCACCCCTTGTATACAATATGGCTCTAATTCACTCTGTTTCATGCATGCCTTTCATCCACCTACATGTTCAAGCCTTAAGCACTCAAAATCTTTTTCACTCCATCCCTCTTCCTCCAATTTGGTCTTCCTCTTCTCTTTGTCCCCTCCAGTATAGACACATAAGATCGTCAACTTCTCCCCACTTATTCTGTCCGTATGCCCGTACTATTTCAGAGAAGCCTCTGCAGTGCCTCTCACCTCCTGTTGTACAGCCACAGGATAATGGAAATATCCTCTCGGATCTTTTCATTGCCTACTTTCTCTGTTACATAGCCATGGGGCTTTGACAAATCCTTCCTCCTTCTACAGCACAACCGTATGTATCATTAAAAGTATATATAACAAAGATTTAGTAATTTCTATGATGAAACTGAGAAAAACGCTTAATTTGGAATCTATGAAACTACAACTAAAAAAAAAGTAACTGGACCACGAACTCTGGTGCTATCTTTATTCTTTAACATCCCTTCTATGTTTCTGCTGTGATACTAAAGCTATCATTCATTATCTTCATATATCTTTAGATATGGCCAGAATCTAATTATGCATAATTAAAGCAAACTACACTCGACCCTGACGATTCTTATACCTGAAACCATATCTAACACTTGAAATGGAAGGGAAATATTTTAACAATCGATTGGGTGGTTTTAAACACATCCATTGCAACATGTAGGCAGCATTATGGCACCATCGTGAATAAGACTCAAGAAAATTACAGATATATATTATGAATAGTATAAGTATATTTGTCATTGATGACAAACAATATCACGAGCCAGTGATATCACACTGCATTTCAAGTATGCAACGTAGATATATATCTATATCTGTAGTCATTTACTTTGCTACAATTTTTTTTGTTTCTCATGATAAATACCTAGACATCTTAAAATTGTTTAGCTTAGAGAGAAAGGTAAGAGGTTATTTAGTAAAGATGTTGAAAACTATCCAAGGTTCTGAAAAACTCGATCTAAGCAGCTGCTTCAGTCTAGATGTCTATTTCAAAGAAATGGATACTAAGCTTTAATTCGAATGTTTTTCCTACAGGATTGTTAACAGATTGAATGAGTTACCAGTTATATCTGAGAGCACCTTTGACAAGCACCATTTTAGTTGCATATAACGCAAATTAGTATTTCTCTTCATCTATTCTTTGGAACATGCTAATTTCTGACTTATTTCTTACATTACAAATAACATAATCAAAAGAACACAGTGGTCTGTTGCTGTTTGAGTTTCTTTGAATATTAAGCTATGGATAACCTGAAAGAAGAAAAAATAAAACATGCAGGACATCTAGTTTCATTTTGGTTGTGTTCGCTGATACTTCTCTATGTGTAGCTGATCGCCAGTTGAAGTGTTTGCTGCATCTGTATACAGTTCCTCGCCGCTGTGAAATGACGTAAAGATTGAGTGATCGAAAGCCTCATTTGACCATGTTAAGATAAAGATATTCAAGACCAAAGTCTCCCCACATTACCCGGAGATGTCTCACACCGTGAATCTATCAAGAACTTTTCGCAGGCATGGTTGGAATGTGGCTGTGGACACCGTAAGGAGGATTTCGGTAGCACCCACTGTTTCCAGCTCCTGGCCTGTTCAGACGAATGCTTGTGTGTCACCTTTTAAAGAGGATGTCAGAAGGTAATGAATGTTTGAAAGTAATGATGATGATTGCCTTCGTTTAAGGATTTTTTTGAAATGATGTCCTGAGTAGGGGCCAAAGTCGCCACACCGGTCAATGTGTAAAGGTGGCATTTCAGGCCAGTGTACCCTCTAGCGTAAGGTTAAGAGTGAGGTTGAAAGTTATTAAACCAAAGTGAACATTATCTTGGATTGCTTGATTTACACTTTATCTTTTAGATCTTTTAGGGTTATTATCTTTTGTGATGACTATACTCTTGGGTAGTGGTAGCACTTCAGTCCTTTTTGGATTCACGAGTCATATATTGTAATTCATAAAAACGAGAATCTTAAAAGTGTTACTGCAAGAGGTACTGCATAAACGTAAATGTTCAGTTTACTTCTGCCACTTATTCTTATGCTGGTGTCTATACTTTGAATGTTAGAAATACCTGCTGAGCATTTTATTTAATTGATTTCTGTTAGATAAGGTAACTAATATATTCGGATAGATATGGGGTTACCTTTACGAAAAATAATACATATAATTCGTCAGAGCGTATAAGAACCTCCTCTAACTTTTCTAGGAGTTAAGATTTATCTTAGTTTTCTATAAACTCGACAATGTATACCATTCATACACATGAAGGTGCACTGCTACCATGCTACAGGATGTATACAAACATAAGACATTTTGATCATTGCAAAGCATTAATGATTTAGGTATATTCTTGCTGTATCATTTTGGCTACTAGATGAGAACTGGGTTGATTCTATGCATATTTTTCAAACAGATAACCTTCTTGCTGTGAACATGGCTTATGAATGTGTATAAGTGAATAGAGAGGCTAAATGCACCTGATGCATCTCATGGATTTGTGGATTTAATGTTGCTTTGTGATTGTAAAATACATATAAAGACTAATGTAGGACCAGCTTAGAATATAAATATTATGATGCTGCATACAGTTGGTGTTATAGTACTTTTTTATACCATTGTTATCTGAGATGTTAAGGAGATATTGAATGTGAATTATGAATAATGTTATCAGTATCACTCAGATAGAGCAAAGAATAAAGTTTCAGATTCAAATTGGCATTATATTGCTTTTATTTAATTTGCAGAGGGGCATTTTTTAGTTTGCTGGATGTTCAACATCCAATGATCCACTCACCAAGAAGATTTAAGCATAGATATAGTGGCAGTGGTAAGGATGATATATCACATCTCTTCATTCCTGTGCCAGTCAAGGTAAGAATAAAGAGTATTTTGACACTTCACTTATATGGTAAAGAAATAATAATTTTTCAGTTGGACTGAATGTGTCATTTTGAAAAATATATAAATACTGAATGGAAATGCCTTGAGAAATAAATGTATTTGAATCTCATTTTTTTTAAAGTACAGTAGAGTAACATTTTTGTTTCTGTCCATAAAGTATTATACAGATTGATATCTCCCATACAAAACATCTGGTAGTTGGCAGACTTTTGATAAATGGGATTCTGTTAGGAGTATTGAAAACACTTGATTTTGTTTTGTTTGTCCATACAAGCACTTTGCTTCAAATTCATATTGCAAGGTGAAGGAGAGGTTAGAACTACCCCATGTACCATCATCTTACAATTACCTTCATTAAGATAATCTTTAACACATGTACCTCATATATTTATTTATTTTTATTCTTTCCATGTTGAAGAATAGTATAGTAATTTTCGTTACATTCATTTTATCCACATGATTTTTCTGTGCCAATCATGGTTTTACTGACCTTGAGGTCAACCAGGAATATAACTCCTGTGGTTGGCAATGGACTTCAGTAATTGCATATTTTGAATGGAATTACATCTGGTGGATACTTTCTTGTACGTTTTTGCTTTCATTGTGTTATGTTCAACTGAAACTCATTTGGTAGTTTTTAGACCAACAGTCTTTTGAATGCACGTCTGTCACAGTAAAGAAACAAAATTTGGATAATGTTATTTTTACAGGAAGACAATGAATATAATATTATCCTCTTTCAGGCAAGACAGGATGAAATTAATGTAGGAGAGGAGATGGCTGGGCCACTAAAGAAAGAGGACATTTTGCGTATCTTGAACCGTTTCTATACGAATCAGGACATTAAAGAATTAGCAAAAGAAAACGGATTAGACAGTAAGTATTGAGAAAAAATAAGAATCATGCCATTAATTGTACATGTGTTTTATCTTATTCTGTAAGAACATCTCTTTATATTTTTTATATTGTAGTCTTATTTGATTATATACAGTAAACTTCATGATGTTAAGCAGTATATTCCTTATAGATATGGCTCATAAGACTTTTATCCATATATTCTTACTTAAAAGAGGACTCTTAAGTATTTAAGGGCAGTAGGGAACATGCCTAATACTTTAATGTACTATAAAACATAAGGAATTTTGAAGCAGGATGAGTGTACTTTAGTAATAAGAATACTAAAGGGAAGGTTATGTCTGTGCTACCCATTGCTCAGCCTAACTGTGATTTACCCTCCTTTTCGACCCCAGCACCTTCCTGTTGATCCGTCACTTTCTCTTGTATATCTCTCAATCTTTTACCTATTTATCTTTTACCTTTACTTGCTTTGTAGTATCTTTCTTTCCTGACTTGATTTTCTTATCCTTTCTTCCTGGTATATTTGATGTTTCATCATATTTTTATTGTTTTAGATTACCTCTATCAGCAAACATTTATAAGTTTCCGCAAGTTCTGCTTAGAGTCTGAATCATTACCCGTTGAGCTCCATATCATCATTTGTGACATTCTTCAGGTGAGTTCCAATTCAGTTGCAGTTTCATTCAGACTAGTATGATACTTGTTTTTTAGTAATGAATAATATTTTTGAGTGGTTTATCAATTATTAGGGTTTTTGAGAAATGTGCTGAAAATTCCTGTTTTTTTTGTTTGACTTTCACATAGCTCTTCATTTTACACAAAAAATAGATTCATAATTTTATTGAGGCCATTATGGTGTGTTTTTATTTAGCCCATCCAGACATCCATTTGTGGCATACACTATAACCACAGTTTTAAAGGCTTTTTTTACAGTTTTCTATTTGTATTATTATTAATGTGTATGTGACATGTTTTCTTATTTCTCATTAGGGTGCTGGACATATAAATGACATCTACCCAAGTTTTCTAAAGCATGCTCAAAAGATATTTCCTCATCTGATATGTATGGATGATCTTTATAAGATATCAGACTTGTCAAATCCTCCAAACTGGTGAGTTTGATTTTTAGTACTGCCTAATGTTATGGTATGATAATTGAATATAATTTTTTGTATCTCTCAGCTGTCATATATAAAATTTGCCTTTGTGAATTGGAAAATCTTGTTATTTCACAACTGATTTAAAGTGGGGTTAAAGATGATGTTTACTTTATGCTCTACCAAATATTAGGCATAGCATAAGTAATTTTAACTATTTTGCTGTGAACTACAACTAAAATTGTAATGCACAAAATACTTTCTCTATACAAATCAGTACTTAAGTCCACAACTGTCAAAAAACAGATTTAACAACCCATATGATTCGCCAGCCCTCCCCTAGTCAGGAAGTGGCACTAGGGTCCTGTGAGGTGCCTTCATGTGGTTGCTGGCTGAAACTTCACACATAAACAATGCCTCGGTCATCTGACAGCTGTCAGCCTCTTAATATTTCCTATATCTTTTTTTCCTTATACACTGTTTTCACCATTATACTTTAGGAAATGTTCGTATGTTATTATGTCAAGATGAGCTGTGGAAGCATGTGATATTTATTATAATGATAAGTTATGGTGTTTTTGATGAGTATTTAATTTTTATGCCCTTTACAGCTAATTCATCATCATGAATGCATCTTATGTATGATAATGCATAGTTATAGATATGTGATGATAATATAAGATTTTTTTTATGAATGCTTGTCATTTAGCAAAGTGTTTAGCATCCTTAAATCTGGCTTTTTGATTTTTTCATGTCCTTTACCACTCAATCATCATTATGAGTGAAAGGATTAGTGAATATTTTACTCATAAATAAGTTTATGCCAGTCTATAGGCATCACAAATAAACAATTTATTTTCCTGTTTATTCTTCCTCTCACTCACCTGCGATTGGGTTTTTATTTGATTTTATAGAATGATAATGCCAGATATGGGAACTGTAAGCTTTTGCCTTAACACAACCAATAGAAAAAGACCACTAACCATTTTCATGTTTTGTTGGAGAATTGACACATTTTGGGAATGCAGCTTGAAATTCACTGTGGTCAAAGGTTTAAATCTTAATTGCATTATAGAAATAAGACACCACAGAAGCTGGTTTCTGATTATGAGAGACTTTGTGAAAGGAGAAAGTTGAGAGTAGATATGAATCAAAGCAAAATTATTAGGTTTAGCTGAGAAGAGAACTGGTTATTTGCAGTGTGAGCTTGAAAGGAGGAACTTGGAGGAAGTGGAGCGATATAGATACCTGATAGTGGATGTGGCAGCAATGGAACCATTTGAGTGAGAGTAAAATACAGTGGGTGAGGGGTTAGAGGTCTTGGGCACATTGAGGAATGTGCAGAAAGAAATTTTACTATCTTTAAGGGCAAAGATGGATATGATTGATGGTGTTGTAGTCCCATCAGTGCTGTATAGATGCAAGACATAGGTCTTATATAGAAATATGAAGGAGGAAGCGGATGTGTTGAAATGCTTGAGGACTGTATGTGGTTTAATGACAGTTGATTGAATGAGAAATGGTGGAATAAGAAAGAGGTATGGTATAACAGAGATATGTTGTAAGAGGAGTATGTATGAGAAAGCTGAGAGGGTGTTGCAAAATGGTTTTTACTTATGGAGAGAATGAGTGAGGAGAGGATAACCAGTTGGGTAAATGTATTAGAAGTAGATGGAATAGGGGAAAGGGTGAAATGAAGGAGATGGAAGGATGGAGTGAAAGATGCTTTAAGGGTTTAGGGTCTGAACATGCAGGAAGGAGTGAGGCGTGTTAGTGATAGAGCGGACTGGAGCAATTTGGTGGACAGAGAGAATGGATGTGAGTAATTGAATTTATTTTTCTAGATCTGTTCCTAGTGCTACTTCATTAACGTGGGAGGTGGTGAATGTGCTTGAATTTTTCTGAGAAAAACATTGAAATTGATAGAAATTTTTTCTTGCTGAAAATTGCCACACAGAGGACACACAAGATATCAAGAATTGCTGTAGTCACTGGGGCTATTCTTTTAATCGTTATTAATGAAATTTATCATATCAAACACAGTGAAGTGTGACTTTTGGTTAATGAAAATTAAGGGTAGGAAACATTTTTACCCATTACTTAATCATTTGATAGCTTTTTTCTTTACTTTTTTCCTCAGGTACTCAGAAGCTCGAGCCTTGAACCGTAAGATAATATTTCATGCAGGGCCTACCAACAGTGGGAAGACTTATCATGCTATGGAACAGTTCCTGACTGCTGGGTCTGGGATTTATTGTGGACCCCTCAAGCTGTTGGCATCTGAAGTCTTCCATAAGAGTAACAACAGGGTGAGCTTAGATATTTCTGAGCTTGCTCCCAAGCTTATGATATTATGTAATCAAATTCTCTTACTTGCCAATACCTATACACATATTGTAATGTGTCTTGAAGGTGGTATGAAAAAGATCTGCTTAAGAACAATGCTATTATCATTAATAAGAATGCAGTCACCTTGCTCAATTACTGTAGGTGTGATGGCAAGGTGTTGAAGTTCCTTCCACTTTACTGATCTCTCTAAAATCATCAGAAGATGAGGTGTCTAGTAGTATTCAGTTTTGTTCTTACACATGCATTAAACATTTTCATCATTCAGTTTCTGTGTCTTATAGAGAAAGTTTTCAGAATCATACCACTTATCACATGATAGTGTTATATTCTCAGTGTGTTCTCTGAAATCTAGTCTCACTTATGAAGACACCTAAATCTTTTGCAATTGGTTCACTCTCGGTCAATTTTGTGTTGAGCCTTTATATAGCACTACTGATGTATCTTTTCTTGACCCATAACTTACTTGCTGAAATTTATCGTCATTAGATTCCATAAGGTTCACTTTGCCCATTTGTAAATTGTCTAGGTTTTTTGCATCCCCTTCTGAACAGTTTCTGAATCAAATGGATGTATTTGTCATGAAGATGTGTTAGAAAGAAGGCAGGAGGAAGAGCATGATACAGCCAGCAGTGAGGTTGAAGGTCATTACAATCCCAGTGTGAGGAAGGGAGGTGCTTTGTCATGTTGGCCGTCTGCCTCATAGGTGTGGACAGATGTTGCCATGTTGCTTACAGGGGACCGAAACTGAAATGTGGTTGATGAGATTCAAACTGAACATGTATAAAGTAATAAGAATGGGACAAAGCAAAGGATGGCCTCAATATTATTATAATTTTGCTAGAGATGTTTTCGGATTTTATGTCTGAGAAGGACATGGGAGTCTACATCATTCCTAACTTGTTGCTAGAGTCCCACGTTAGGAGAATAGTTAGGAAGACAAACTGTCTGCTGGCAAATCTGAAAATAGTTTTCCAATATGTGGATAATGAAATACTTATCAAGCTGTTCATATCCTGCACAAGACCAAAACTAGAGTGTGCATTTCATGTTTGGTCACAGTACCTGAAGAAACATAAAGAGCGCATAGAGAAGGTTCAGAGGAGGGTAACAAAGATGATATCAGAATTAAGAAACCTAAGTTATGGAGAAAGGCTGGAGGCTTTAAGTTTACCCATTTTGGAAGAAACATGAGTGAAGGGTTACCTGATCACAACATTTTAGCTTTCGAAAGAGATTGATAATGTGGAAAGTGAACACTTCTTTGAGAAATGTAGAGTTAGAACTATTAGAGGATATAACATGAAATTAAATAAGAAGCTTGTCAGTAAGGATGTAAAGAAATACTTTTATAGAATAAGAGTGGTGGACGAATGGAGCAGAATGACCAGGACATGGTTAATGCAGAGAGTGTGTTTAGTATATGGTAAATATTAAAACAATGATAATTTGAAACTGGAATAATAGCATTATTGTGTAGAGAAATATGCATATATGTATGAGTGTAAAGAAACTATGATATTGTTGTAAAGTAAGTGCATATGTAATGCATTATAAGGTGAGGGATGCATCATATGGTTGGCAGAGTTGGCCATGGCGACAGCACTGATTTGTCTAAAGAAACATTCATCTGTCAGCCTCGTCACACATGTTAGTATTGTCTTGTATATTATGGGTTTAAAAAAAGATCATGTGGCATGGAAAAAATAAAGCAAAGATTTTGATTTATCTTTTTTTAAAAAGTCCTCAGTAGGGGTATTCTTGATATATGGGGGTGCTGCAGTTAGTGGTTGAAGGAACTAAATGAAAAAGTTAAAAATTACTTTTGTTACTTTAAAGAGCCATCATATTGATTTTATATTTTGTTAATTTATTGTGTACAAATGATATGTGAATGTCTATAAATTCTGTAGAGCTGAGGTAAAGGATTGTTATTTTTTTATTTTCTTGGCATGCTTCATAGATCATCTCCAGTCCTAATTTGCATTGTCGTATAGCACTGCTGTGAGTGGGAGAGGAGTGGAAGGTAATTAGGGAAGCAGTGTTTACATGAACACTAAGGCAGGCATTTGTGTTACCTATGGTTGTGGAAGTTGTTGAGCATAATGGTTTTTTTTCTCTTTGTATCTTGATAGGGTACACCATGTGACTTGGTGACTGGAGAGGAAAGAAGATTTGGTAGTACTGATGGTTCGGCTGCTAAACATGTGGCTTGTACCGTAGAAATGGCATCTGTTAGTAATAATTGTGAGTGGTATGTTACTGTTGTGTAGCTACGTTTATACTTAACTATTTAGAGTATTTCTATCATGACATGCTGTAGCATTGTAGTGGTATTTTGATTATGGTTTTTAGTATTATGATTAATAGCTTTAATGGGAGAATTAGAAAGGACTGCATATTGCATATTTTATCAAGAGTATAGGGCATTGCACAAGTAGGAAGAGAGTTGAGTGAATGGTTTCAATAGAAGGTTGGTCAGTGACAGGTGTGCGATGTCACAATGGTTTGATTTGTTTATGGGTAGGGTGTTGAGGGAGGAAGGTAAATGCAAAAGTCTTGGAGAGAGGGGCAGATATGTGAATGGAAATAGACATGCATTTTTAAAGTAAGCCAAAGAAATAGATTGATCTAGTAAATAGTTTTAATTGTTTAGATACTTTTTCTAGGAAGTCAGAATATATAATTCTCTGTTGATGATTAAAGATTTTAAATATCTTTTTCATGCAAAAATGTGATGAATGATTGTTAGAGTCTAGGGCTGAATAATTCAACAAAATCAGGTCAGATCAACACGTGCTATAAAATTAAAGTTTCTGATTTTCTTAATTTTAAGATTAATTTGTGTTGAGGTGAATAATTAGCTGTTTATGGATGGTCATATCAAAATGTGATCACTGTGTTAGTTGTGTTTGTTGGAAGTATATTGTACTTCTTTTAATAGGTCTCATTTATGTGTTACTCTGGTTCTTATGTTGACTAAAGTCTCGCATATGGAGCTATTGATGACATAATATTCATTAGAAACTCATTATGTATTCTCTTCTGGTACAGATGATGTAGCTGTTATTGATGAGATTCAGATGGTCCGTGACCCAATGAGAGGCTGGGCTTGGACAAGAGCCTTGTTAGGTATCTCTGCAAAGGAGGTTCATGTTTGTGGGGAAGCATCAGCAATTAGCTTGGTAAAGGAGCTAGCTCTTGTAGCAGGTGAAGAAGTTGAGGTAAGTTAAAGAATAAGATATTGATGAATAATGCCAGAGTAGGGTGCTGAAGGAATGAATTGTGAAGATTATGTTTTCTCTCTGTTGTCTGTTTCATAAACATGAGAGATTCTTTCGGATATTTGTAGAAAAATCAGAGTTAGTACATTTTAGCACTTCGCATTTCTTGTGAAAAAGCACAAGCCTTCCCCACCTTTCACTAACCACTCAACCATGGTAGGGGAAGCTAACTTGTTTCAGGCCTGCCTTCACCCAATTAGAGACCATCACAGAGATGATGTTATTGGCTTATTTGCTTATGGCTGCTCAACAGCTTGGAGTTCTCAAGAGCTGTATTAATAGGATATCTTTAACCAGACTGGCTTTATCTTTTTTTCTTTATTTTAGGATACATGGCAGTGATTACTCATTACATTTATGTTTTGGTTTGCTGTACACTTTATACATGATATATTGTGTTTGCAAGATTTAGAAACATTATTGCAGGTTTTCTTATGATTTCACTTGCTAATGTACATAGCATTATAATGTGATTATGCAGTAGCCCTATAGGTCAAGTTGGTAGCTCTTTTACATATACATGATCAATACTTAAGCTTACCTCCATATATTTTCTACTTTGCACAGTATTGATTTTTAACTTATTCATTATCAGGTTAGACGTTACAAGAGACTGACAGAACTCATCATAGAGAATTATGCCCTTCAAACCTTTGACAATGTTTACCCAGGCGATTGCATTGTGTGCTTCAGCAAGAGAGATATCCATCATGTTACTCGTGAGATAGAACGAAGGGGGCATGAGGTTGCAGTAATTTATGGAGGTGAGTAATATTTGAGTACAACAAAATGTTATAGAAAGTAAAAAGAGGTTGGTAATTACTTTTGAAAATGAAAGTTACACATATGTGCCTCTTTATTAAACAGACTTAAGACTTCTGACCAAAGCCCTATCACTTTGATGTTGTGCTCCCAGTTTCTGCATTTTTTAGTCTGAATGCACAAAACCACCTCATATGTTCTTTCAATACTACCATTATTGCAATCACTACATTCCTATACACCTTAACAAATGTACTTAACAGATTTATACCCCAGCAATTTGTGCATTCATTTATATCTCTCTAGACTTTATGAAAATTATTTATTTATTTATTTATAATACTTAACCGCTGTCTCCTGTGTTAGTTAGGTAGCACAAGGAAACAGATGAGGAATTACCCAACCCACCCACATACACATGTATATACATAAATGCCCACACACACACATATAAATACCTGTACATTTCAACGTATACATACGCAGACATATACATATATATGCATGTACATATCCATACTTGCTGCCTTCATCCATTCCCGTCGCCACCCTACCATACATAAATAGCATTCCCAGTGCCAGGAACAGACAAAAAAGGCCACATTTGTTCACGCTCAGTCTCTAGGTGTCATGTGTAATGCACCGAAACCACAGCTCCCTTTCCACATCCAGGCCCCACAGACCTTTCCATGGTTTACCCAGACGCTTCACATGCCTTGGTTCAGTCCATTTTCATTATGTCGACCCTGGTATACCACATATTTCCAATTCACTCTATTCCTTGCATGCTTTTCACCCTCCTATATGTTCAGGCCCCAGTCACTCAAAATCTGTTTGACTCCATCTTTCCACCTCCAGTTTGGTTTCTTGTTTCCTCCACCTCTGACACATATATCTTCTTTGTCAATCTTTCCTCACTCATTCTATCCATGCATGCAAACCACACCCTCTTCTGCTCTCTCAGCCACATTCTTTCTATTACCACACATCTCTCTTACCCTTTCATTTCTTACTTTATCAAACCACCTCAAACATTTCATTTCCAACACGTCCACCCTTCTCCATAGAACCCTATCTATAGCCCATGCCTCGCAACCATATAACATTGTTGTAACCATTATTCCTTCAAACATACCCATTTTTGCTCCAAGATAGCATTTTCACCCTCCACTAAATCTTCAATGCTCCCAGAGCCTTTACCTCCTCCTCCAGCCTGTGACTCACATCCACTTCCATGGTTCCATCTGCTGCTAAGTCCACTCCCAGATATCTAGAACACTTCACTTCCTCCAGTTTTCTCCATTCAAACTTGCTTCCCAATTAACTTGTCCCTCAACCCTACTAAACCTAACAACCTTGCTCTTATTCACACTTACTCTCAACTTTCTTGTTTCATACACTTTCCCAAACTCAGTCACCAACCCCTGCAGTTTCTCTCCCGAATCAGCCGCTAGTGCTGTATCATCAGTAAACTACAAGTGGCTTACTTCCCAAGCCCTCTTATCCACAACAGACTGCATACATGCCCCTCTCTCCAAAACTCTTGCATTTACCTCCTTAACCTCCGTAACCACCCCATCCATAAATCCATTAAACAACCATGGAGACATCATGCACCCCTGTTGCAAACTGACATCACTAGGAACCAATTGCTTTCTTCTCTTCCTACTTGTACACATGCCTTACATCCCTGGTAAAAACTTTTCACTGCTTCTGTCAACTTACCTCCCACACCATATACTATTAAAACCTTCCACAAAGCATCTCTATCAACCGTATCATATGCCTTTTCCAGATCCATAAATGCTACATACAAATCCATCTGTTTTTCCAGTTATTTCTCACTTATTTTTCAAAGCAAACACCTGATCCACATATCCTATACCACTTCTGAAACCACCGTCCCATATTGTTTCCCAGGAATACTCAACAAACTTATGCCTCTGTAATTTGAACACTCACCTTTATCCCCTTTGCCTTTGTAAAATGGCACTATGCTTGCATTCTGCCAATCCTCAGGCACTTCACCATGATCCATACCTACATTGAATATCCTTACCAACTACTGCAATACCCTCCAAGCCCACCGCCTTGCTGGTTTTCATCTTTCGCAAAGCTTTCACTACCTCTTCTCTGTTTACCAAACCATTCTCCCTGACCCTCTCACTTTGCACAGCACCCCAACCTAAACACCCTATATCACCCACACTGTCACAAACACATTCAACATATCTTCAAAATACTCACTCCATCTCCATTTTATTTTTTTTTTTTTATTGAAATTCTAAGATAGAACATTTTGATCTGTATTAAAAGTGCTGAATAGCCCTAGAAGCTCTGGTACTTGGCTTATAAGCCTAAATTTTACAATCCAAATCCATAGACAATCACTTATTTGCTGGATTGAGCATGCATGGCTGCATGTCATGTTGTGAAAATCATTTAGCGAACATGCTTGGGTGGGACAGCCATACCTTTCCATCTGTGGTTGGTTTGTGGGTACCTGACAAAGCAGGAATTTTTCATGATGCTAATTGTTGTTGCTGGTGACACAAAGCATCTTTGCATACCAAAAAGTGCACCATTGAATTTAATTAAGGGTGGGAAGAGGCCTGTAAATACAGTTGCAGAAGTTGTAATGGGAACAGTTATATACGTTTGAAGGAGTTAAGGGATTAAGAGGATGATGGAAGGTGTCCGTAATGTTTTAGACATTCTGTTTTTAGTGAGCTGGTATTTAACTGCAGAACATAACATTATGTAGTTATTGATGCTTGGTTGATGTATAGGTATTGTATGTGGCAGTGAGATTTATTTGCTTATGGGAGGTAATGGAAGGTCACAGAGCATTGAGGAAAACTTTTCTTTGGGTAAGTCTGTTGAAGTGCTGGAGGATTTGAGGGATGCAATGTTTGTAATGCTCTCATCATTCTTAACATTTTAAGATAAAGAA
>JAUTXX010112484.1:0-16352 GCA_032273605.1 Panulirus laevicauda
TTTTTTATAGCTCTCTGTCTCTCTCTCTCTCTCTCTCTCTCTCTCTCTCTCTCTCTCTCTCTCTCTCTCTCTCTCTCACTCCAGTAAGACGTCAACCCACTACAGTAAGACGTCAGCCCACTACAGTAAGACGTCAGCCCACTACAGTAAGACGTCAGCTCACTACAGTAAGACGTCAGCCCACTACAGTAAGACGTCAGCTCAGTATACAGTCGGGTCTGGTCAGGACGTACGGTCAGCGTGGCATGTATAACCCGATGCTCCTCCGCTGGAGACATGCCATCATGTTCTTCTCGTGACTAAATATACGATGGAGAAATGATAGGGAGGGAAACATGGAGGAACTGCTGGATGACTCCTACTATCTAAATTCTACTACGTTCAGGGAGAACAGAGAACACGTCATGAGCAGTGAACAACTTATGAGTGTAGAATACGTTATGAGCAGTGAACAACTTATGAGTGTAGAATACGTCATGAGCAGTGAACAACTTATGAGTGTAGAATACGTCATGAGCAGTGAACACTTCATGAGCAGTGAACAATAACTTACCATAATAAATGAAATATCAGCAAAACATTTTTGCCAATGATGATACAATTATGTACTGAAATGTGGAGGGCGACAGAGTTCTACATGATGACACAGAAACCTTGATAAACTGCAGCAGTGATCAGACATAGACCTAACGAAATGTGACTCACAAATACGTACATTGATTATAAATATAGATGGGGATTGATTAAAATATAGACAGGGATTAATGAGATGGTAGCAGACTATAATTGCCACACTGGTGGTGACCAACTGACATGAATCACTCCATCAAATGGACCCTGAACATGACACTACTGCGTAATGACCCTGTCATCGAGAAATCAATTTTGGTGGATTGGGAGAAACAACATACATTTTGGTCCCCGTTAACAATGCCTTAAAAGTATTTTGGACACTGCTCACACTGCCTTAAAGTATCTTGGTCATTGTTAACGTTGCTACTTAAAGTAATTATGGTTACTGCTAACGCTACCCTTAAAGTAGTTTCGTTACTCCTAACTCTGCCTTAAAAAGTATTTGGACACTTGTTAACACTGCCTCAAAGTACAAAGACAACATCATGTATCACAACATCCACATGGCGTATGTTAGACACAACCTACCATAACCATCTAACAACTTGGTCTTCTAATACCTTGGTCTTCTAACAACTTGGTCTTCTAATACCTTGGTCTTCTAACAACTTGGTCTTCTCGCTTGAGGAAAAGCTTGGAACTCCTTTGGTAAGGTCCATCGAATCGCGAGGCCAATGGCGCTAATATTTTGTCATGAATTACGAGGATAAATGGGAAGTCTTTGACCTGCTCACATCTGAGCACAGGGGTGTAGTCACGGCGCTAAAAATTCTTAAAGACCACGACAATGGTAAATGTGACAAGATCCTGGAGATGAAATGGAACTCCTGAAGCAGGAGACGCAGCAGGAGACGTGACGTGTGGAGGAACTCCTGAAGCAGGAGACGCAGCAGGAGACGTGACGTGTGGAGGTTTTGCCTCTGTGGTGGACACGGGCGACAGGCTAACACATGACGTGAGCCACAACAACACACGAGACGTCCATGTTTATGATATGAATTCGAGATTACGAGGTGACACACGCACACACACACACACACAGACCGACACACACACACAGACCGACACACACACACAAGTATCGTACAATTAACCTTCTCTCATTTTCTCCTTTCACAGGCAGCCACCGCCCTAGGAGGAGAGGTCCCCTGTGGTACTGCTGGTTTCTCTTCATAATTACCATTGACCTTGTTTGTCCTGGTTCATATTACAGGTGGCAACAATGCGTGTTCCACCGGCCTTGTTTACCGTTCTTGCTCTCCTTTCTTGACGTCAGCCGAACTCTTGTTTACCTTGGCCACACCTCGGGCTACGTCCCTTCCAACACTGGAGGCAACACAATAAGCCAGTTTGCCTTCCATAACGCCAGCCGATCTCTGGGTCAACCTGGCGCTAGAGGATCTATTATCATCGATCGATCGAGCTATATTTCCACAGATCTCAATATATATATATATATATATATATATATATATTATCCCTGGGGATGGGGAGAAAGAATACTTCCCACAGATTCCCTGCGTGTCGTAAAAGGTGACTAAAAGGGGAGGGAGCAGGGGGCTGGAAATCCCCCTCAGACAGATGTGAATCCAATCAGCTCCCTTCCATAACCATGAATAATCAAACATTCCCACTCAATAGAACTTCAGTCATTCTGGGTATCACATACAACTTACATGATATCCACTTCCTACACCATGAACATCAACATAAAGGCTGTAACTAAATGTCCTCACAACACGGATTGGCACCAGTGTCATGCAAGAAAAAGAAACCTCTTAGTATCCTTCCAATAAAATATCACTACAATATTCTCAGCACTCAGTCATTTAGATCAACACTTGCCTCATCCAACACAAAGTACTCTACTACCAACTTCCAACATCCACATAGAAATAAAATGACTTCCCTTGCCTCTCCTGTCGACCCCACCCTCGACAAACACAATACTGACAAAACACACACACACCCTAATGGCTTGACAATCATTTACACAACTGCCCTACCAATCATATCTTAACAGACATACATCCATTTGAAACTCCACTCCACAAGCATATGGACACTACTCATCTCTCCAGCAATACATATACTGAATCAGCATATAACAAGACCCCTTACACCTAACACACAACTACTATAGGGGAGACACTGAGCACTTACCCCTCAACTGCCCTGCAGTGACCCCCACATAGACATATACACAACGTCACACTTGTTGACATGCGGTCCCACCTAATGAGCTTCCTAAGTGCTGTGGGGGCCTATAGAAATGAATCCTGGAGCAGACAAGTGTGTGTTTGGATTTGAAATCATATATAACTCTCCTTTTGCTTCCTTTAGACCATATTTACACTGTCATATGTGGCAAGTTCTCTTATAACTAACTACCTTTCCCACTTTAGTGATGTAGTATGAAGAACAGACTACCATTGATATCATTTGTTCACATCCAGCCTCTAATTCTTATGTGTAATGTACCAAGTCTAGAACCTACCATCCACAGCCAAGCCCCATTGACTTAACTGTTTCTTGTGCCATATTTCAATGTACTGACATCATATCCCCTCCTCTGTACACAACCATACCAGCATATAATTACTCAGGTGCCTCCATTAAAGTGATTTTTTTTAATCCAATTTATTGTATGCTTTAATCATACATCAAAATATTCAAGTGATGAGCATTCTAGTGTTTGTTTTGTTGTGGTGTAATAGTATTTCTATGAGAAATGTCCATGTCCTTTAGGTACTGCATTAAATGGTAAAACTTAATGAATGTTCAAACTTAATAAAACAGTGTTCAATCATTGTCATATATTCATGAAAGAAGAAAGGTTTAAACTTAACGTACTTTGTTAGGTGGGCAGTGCAACTGCAGAAGTACTAAATAAATAATAAAACCAAAACAATAGTAACTACTTGTTTATCAGGAAAATGCATCTGACTCTTTTGGAGTGTGTGTATTGATATGGTGTTTAAGGTAATCCTTACGGGAAGAGCGGTAAGGACAGTGTGGGCATGAATAGGGTCTCTCTCCTGTGTGAGTTCGGGTGTGTCGCACCAACAGGTAATGGAAATAAGTAGAGTACGAGCAGTATTGGCAATGGTGTGTCTTGCAGGCCTTCAGTCCTGCAATGGCTTTTCCGCCCCTGGTTTCCATCGTTTCAAGAGTCTGAAAGGGAAAGAAATTTAGGTTATTTGTGTTAGAAATATTGTGTAGGTATATATAGTTTTACTATTATGGCAGTAGATCTATTAAGATACAGTTCAGTACATAATAATAATCCACTCCTTTCACAAGAATACATTTCATATATATTCACCTCCACAAACTTACATGTACTTACAAACAAACATGCACTGACAGACAGTACCCAACTGGCAGCACTAGTGTTTACATTTCACCAAAGTGTGGCCAGAATAATGTGTTTATCACCTGAAGAATCTAATCATATCTTGAGTTTAGATTTTGATACAAATGAGTTGTATGTGATATAAGCATCTTATTATTATTATAATTATCAGTAATGTTATCATCATTATTGTTATTATTAACATCATTATTAATATCATTATTATCATATTATTATTATTACTCACGTTATTTATCAATACCATATTATCAAATATTATTATTAAATATGGATTTAACAGTTCGCTCAAGGAATTACTAGATAGAAACTGGTTCTGGTACCAGAAAGACATGTTGGAGTGGGCAATGAAATGTATTTGGAGATTATGGGAGGGAGGCGTTTAGTGTTCGGCTTCTGCAGAAAAGAGCAAGACATTTTGGATAAGTTGTGGAATAGTTTAAAAATGAGATAGAAGTTAGGTATATTCCTAAAACTATCTATATATTCATTGATAAAGTCATAGGGGAATTTTAAGCAGGAAATACAGAGGAAGAATGATTGGAAAACAATGGAATGGAGCGTCATATGGGAACACCACAACATACACATGGCACAGTCCTGGAGGGGAGATAACAGACGAACTATAAACGGTTAATGGAGTGAACTGTGATTTTTGAGATAATAGTACAAGAGTATTATAGTTGATTAGACAGTAAGAAGTTGAGCAGGAATTTACTCTTCTAATGGTGCTTTTCCTGAAACTGTACAAAATATCAAGAAGACTATATTACTTTCCTGTTGGCAACATGATCAGTTTATATGTTATACCACTCTTTATTGATATCTAGCAACATCATGAAAGAATGAATAATTTCAAGACACACTGATAGCTATAATGGTAGCCATTTCACTGATGTGTATTTCACTGGCTAGGAAATAAAATACAACTCCGATAACACTCTCTATTATGTCTTCATCCACATGCAACTTTTATCACTGACTACGTGTTCATCTTTCAAAAACCATGACAAGTGAGCAGATTCAATAGGCAACAGTGTGTTATATGAATGCTGCAACATTTCTTAAATATGCTCCTCTCTTTTACACCATCAGCATACATAATGCATAACCTTTATATTTCTCACAAAATTTGTAAACACTACAACAGAACCAAAGTAGTTGCTGTAACTTTTCTTCCAGTCTTTATTGTGGACCACTGTTTCCTGTACCTACATTTTTGACATCATCAGTTTCTTTATCAACCTTTTTTACCCAGTGAGAATTGTTTTATGTGAAATACTCAAGGACATTCATTATCTGAACAACTTCTTTGTTTCAAATTTCAGTCATTGTCAACACACTTTGGATATATAGTCATCCTTAATTGAATCAAATTCCACAGGTCATTTTCCATTACCAAGCTTAATCTTCTTTCCTATCCTCTCCATTACTATTCATCCTGCAAGTGGAAACACCATGAATGAAGTCATCTTCGATGGGACTGTATCATCATCTTAATAAGCAGATGGAGGAAGGAGTGCAATGTTATTGAGGTCCCTCTTGCCCCCAGGGAGTCCAATTTATCCTGCTCCTGCATGGAGTGCAGCCTAGAGTTTGCAGGAGTCCCAAAAAAGGTGTAATGGGGTTGTATAATGAACTACTTAACTATTCCATTGCATTTGGTGTTTCCTATACTATTATAATAATCACTCTCTAAAAGGTTTCCACTCTTCAGTAATCAAATCACCCCCTTATAACTCTTTGTTTTGTACCCTCTCTCAATTTCAGTCTTGAAAAGTCATTTCTTTTACAACCTTTGACTTATGTAATACCAGAACCAGCATGCAGAGTACCATGGAAATTTTTTTGAATTGCTGCTGTAGTGTCATTGGAAATGCAGAGACGAACGAACACAACATTTGTAAAGAATTTTCTGTGATTTTCTTTTCAATGACCTTAAGAAACAGGCTACTGGATACATATAGATTGTTTTATGCTAAAACTGGATTGAAATTTAATTGTTTTATCATTTGTCCCATGCAACTACAGAGGGTAATTAAATTCTAACACTATTTGTCTGGATTAGTTAAGTTAGTTCAATCAAAATTTCAGATACTTTGACTTCAGGCATGACTTTGGAAATGATGATTAAATTGTCATACCTTCACTTGTTAGAAATGAGCATATTTGGCCAAGCTACAACCACTAAAGAAAAAAAAATTACAAAACACAAGTGAGATACATAGTTTTGAGTGATTAATCATGAGAAGAAAGAAGATCAAAAAACCAATTAAAGTACTACAGATATGTTAAAGTGGGAGCATAACATTTTTGATAACCCTTTTTACTGTTAATACAACAAAGTAGCTTAGAGTGGCATTCATGAATAACAGACACTGAGTTTACATTTTATTTAGTAACTTCAACACAGCAACATATATTCCCTTCAAATCTGTCCACGCTAATAAATCAATAATAATCATATCAAATGTACACACTGACACACAACTGTAAACTGTACATCAATGCAGCTATAATTGTAATCTTTCATGCATTCTACAACTTTTAAGAACAGAACGTCTGAATATTTCTATGAAATTATCATAATACTTTAGTTTTGAAGAGGAATTCAAGTACAGGTAGAGTATCTCCAGTCTGAATATACATATTTTGAAAGCATCCAAAATCCAAATACCTGCATATTTAAGAGAGTGCATGAGTTTCCAAATTCTGAATTTGAAGCAGCAGTGCTCTGTAATTTCCCATTCTTTTTGCTCTTATTCATCCCTTAAAATGATGTTCAACAGGTATTCAACCCCAGCACTTAGTCTTCTATGTAATTGTCGAACTCTGCCATAGTCTGCATTTCTGTGCATTTGTTAGAACTGGAGACCAGGAAGAATTTTTGTTAGATACAATGAATAAATGTTTTCCAAGTGTTGTAGTGTATATCATGATCGTCAGTATTAATATCATTATTATTAGTCTCATTAACTAATCAATTCATGGAGCCCTTTTTTGGTGCTCTTACAGCTTTGAGGCTGTACTCTATCCAGGGACAGGGTATAATGGGGTCTTTAGGAGTGTTCTTTTCTCTCTTCTGACAATGAAAAAGCCTCATCAGGAATTGTTTCTCACTTGCAAGTAGTCTCTTACACCTCTTATATAATATAATACATTAATATATCATATCATAACAGTGTTTAAAGGCCAGAAAAGCTCATCAAAAAGATTGGTATTTATAAGCTTAAAAAACCCATACAGTAATTCAAACGCTGCTTAGTCCAAAGGAAATCAGACTGGAGACCTTCTACGTGTATAATATTTGAAGATCATAAGTAGCACTTAAGATATTTGGAGTTATGGCTTAGTACACATAAAACTGCACATCTTGAAATGTTATAAGATCTGAAGTTAACTATATGGTTTTTCTGGTAAAATCAAGCAATTGGCATAAATGAACTTGGTGATACAAATATTTTGATTTTCTAACTTTAAAAGACATATTCACATAGATCACTTAAACCATTTAGTTGATTATTTAGTTACATCTCTGAACATTGCATTATTGCAGGTTACCTTTTTTCTGCCATATTTGTGGATATGTTTGTTTGTACTGTAGTGTGTGTTTCAGTGTTGGTGTTTGTCTCTAGAGCCCTTGTGCATGAATTTACGGGTAAATATAAATGTTAATGTATATGTCTTTAGTTCATGTACATATAATAATACTGTCATAATTTAGGATTGCTAGATGCTTGACGGTATTAGAATCCACAAGAAAATAAATTAAACCTTGCACTATTGAGATGGAATGCTGACAAGTTTTATTGCATACAAGATCTTGGACATACTTGGCTGATAAATCTGGTGTGTATAAGGTCCTGTAATCTTTTTTTTTTCTTCAAAAAGTTGCATATCTATTTGAACTTTAAAAAGCTAAAGTGAAATATTAATGTTCTTAATCTGTAAAAATACAATTGCCTTCCAACTTGTGTCATAGGATCTTACACTTTTTTTTAAAGTAAAGAGAGCATAATCAGACCAAAATTTTTTCACTAAGACTTTGGTCTCTTGATTACATATAAACAAGCTATAAATTTCAGAAATAAATGTCAAAGCATAGTTAGATATTTTCATGTTTTTCATGCAGAAATATTGGTACAGTAATTTAAAGAAAAGTTCATCTAATTTTATGAAATGTGCTCTGTAGTGGTAAACAGCATTTAAGCTATGTGATTTGAGTACCAAATGATAAGCCCCACAAAACATCGAAGTCCACACTGCAGCCCCCTCACTTTAGTGACTTTATAGTTTCACTGAGGTTCTTTGATAATACACAATATCTAGTTTGAATACTTGTTCCCTTACTACAATATCTCTTATAGTTGTCAGAAAAGTGACCCAAAAAGTGAAATAAAATAAGACTTATAGAGTGAGGATACATATCTAGAGAAATACTAAAGGATATGGGGTGATGTAGTGCACATACGTATTTGAAAGAAATCTTGAGAATATTGGATGATAAAATATGACAGGGATGCAGGGCTACATTTGATATTCCCACTATGTTAACCCTAAAATCTGTAGGATTCCCTCCTGTGTTCACCTCTGTCTATGAAGGAAAAAAAAGTCCTTTATGAAATGATAGATTTGTAAGCAAAAATAACAGAGAGTACACAGAAAGTTATACTGTATCACAGTGTTACCTTTGTGTTGGCCTTTTCCTATGCCAAGTGAGCATAAAGAGTGAAAGTGAATGATACATTTAACGTCCTGATGAGAGAAGTAGTGAAGATAACATTTCTTTCTTTCTATTGAGCCTGTCTTTCCATTGCACTTCTATTTCACATACAGGATTAGCAGTAGTAGTAAACAGCATGAATATATCTAAAAATATTACACCTAATGCACTAACATTCAGTGTATATTCAGTCAGTATTATTTCCACTCATCTTGTGGATAATTTCTGTTCACTAAAGTAGACTATAACTGGTTAGTCTTTGTTAATGATCTCTGTTCATTATGCCATTTCTACTAAGAAAATAAAAAATGTCCACTACACCATTTTCTGTAAGATATATGGTCTGCAAAAATCAGCTGGAAATAAAGTGGTGTTAAGAAAGTGTTGTTGGTTAAATGAATCACTAAAATTAAGTAACCTATAAGACACGTATACAACTTCCAGAGCTTAGTATCACTACAAGAGAGTTTTTCAGAATGTCATACTATCTTTACACCTTTCTACTATGCAAAACACCTATTTTGAAAATGTGTATCCTATTGCTGCTTTAAACTTAATGAATTTTATTCTAAAATTATTTTACAATGAAGAATTTTTCCATCATAGCTGACATGGTACAGGCACATCAGATGACACAAAAAATAAAGAGTATGTGAAAAAGAATGTAGAAATCAATTTAAGCTCCCCATGTGTTTGAAGACCCTACTCTGAAAGGTGGAATGGTTAAAAAAAAAAGAAAAAGAAAAATGGTAAACAATTCCATAGTAGCACTGCTTAAGAAAAGGTTGTGTCATAATGGTCACTTCTCGTGACTGGTATGTACAAAGAAATTATGGAAAGAGCAGCCCATCACATGATGTGAGTCCAGGCCTTGGTGGTGGCTGGGAAACATAAAAAGCTCATGGCAGCAGTTGCTGAAATACTATCTGGATAAGAGAGATTGCATCACAATTGATGTTAGGGGATGTTGAAAAAAGATGAAAGTAGGAGAGTTCATGTGGTAGAAGGCTTTTAGTTCCACTATAGCTAAGAGAAAGGTGGAAGAGCCATCTCAGGTACTGCATGTGAGCAGCAACCCCTGCTGGGGTGACTATGAATAATGCAGATATGGAATAGCTGTTCACACAAATAATTTCAGCACCTATATAAAACCCTTTGCTGTGAGGAGGATTTAATTTTATATTTGTGATGTGGTGTTTCTAGGACAGAGTGGAGGATTTTATATACTCAACATTTTTATGCTATTACAAGAATGAATTGCAATGTTTTGAAAACTGATAATATGAAACAGGTGAGATTTGGAAAGGGGTAATGACAGAAATTGCATTTTTGAATTCAACCAGGTCTAAATAAAGAGAAAATAAGTAAAGGAGTCTGGAAAGCAGGGAAATTAAGTTGAAGTACGTAGATTGGAATAATTGGTTTTAGAGTGAATAGGGTTGGGCACTGAAGAAAGATAGAAAGATAATTTAAGGAAGAATGAGAAGGTATGTAGTAATAGAAAATCCTGACGGGCACCACTCTTGAATGGATAAGCTGGACAAGTCTATAAAGAAAGTTATGCATTAGAGAGGAAAGAGAAGTATAAAAGCCAAAGGAAGAAAGTTTCAAAGGCAAAGATGTATGCCCAACCTTTTCAAGTGGATTGAAGATGTTGAGAGCCATGACAAAAGACTCGCCAAAATCCCTGAGAGGCATGGCTCACATAGGAGGGAAGATTACCTTCAGACTTTGCACTGCAAAAGCCATTGATGATTTGAAAGAAGAAAATGAGATTCTACATGTAATAGACAGTGAAAGTTAAAGAGACTTTCAAAAAATGGAGATAGCTTGAATAATAACAATGGGGCAGTAGTTGGAAGGATTGGAATGGTCTTATTTCTTAGGGATGGGCTGCACAAAGGTATCCTTCCATGAAGAAAGAAAAGTTTGGGTCCTTAGAGACAAAATAGGTGAGCAAGGATTGGACTGAGCTCAGGGGCACATCTGGATCATATGCCTTGCCCACTTGGAGCCAAGAGAGTCATTAAGAAGACCTTATGCAAGGGATATATAGAAGATTGCATGGGTTCAACGAGTAGAAATTGAAGTGCAATCATCCAAAGTAGAGCTAGAGGAAAATATGGTGCTGAGAGGAGTGGCTTTATCAATTGGAGTGCTAGCTGTAGATTAGTTCAGATGGAAAAGACGACAAAAGGGAAACTAACCGATTATATAGAATTATCTTCTACATAAACACTTAATGTAATTAGCACATATAAATGGTTTAATTGTGGAAACTATGTTTTGCTATTTAAGATTTTGTTATTCTTTATTTTTCAAGGAAAAGCCATGCATGAGTTCCATATTATATAAAGTAGCAAGTAAAGGAAAAGGAAAAGTCCAAAATATTCATGTACACCATCAGATGTACAAGGTGTTTTCAAAAGTCAGGACTCCAATCAGAATCTATAATTTACCCTTAGTTGAATAAATGTGCAGTTTGAGCATTTGTTGAACTTAAGGTAAAGAGTGAATACTGCCTATGAGTCTGAACTTCTGAGATATCCTGGACATGCCCTGAAGTAATGAATTAACCCCACAGATGTTATGAATATAAACCAGTACACAGCATTCTAGTCCACCGGCACATTAACTTTTTTGCTGTGGCAGTCTTAATATCCATCGTGCATTCTGTGTGCAGGAGGTTCTCAAATATTCCAAAAAAAATATCTCCAAAATTATGTCATTAGGATTAACTACAACAATTTTCTAAATAAAATCATATATAGCTTAACTAGTGAAAATTTGCTTTTGTGCTACATGCCCTTTATGCTGCTCCACTGCAGAGTGTTAGAGTTGCACATATTTTGCGAGGTGTGTGGTATTTTTGGAAATACTCTTGTCACAAACAAATGTAAGTTTTAAAGGTTATGCCCCAAACACAGTACCTATTTCTTGTAAAACTTTTGCAGCTTCACGACTTAAAATATAACAAAAAGGGGCAGATCTCAAGTGAGCCTCATAGGCTGACCAGTGTATGGAAAACTTTAGGCTGTAGCATCTGACAACAGTGCTCAAAATACCATTACACACATTAATAGCCATACATTTAGCCTTGAAGCAGAAGTAGCTGATCAAGAATTTCAATGATATACACTTTAAAGTAAAATACTGCTATTATTGTAAACCAATTGCTGTGAATGGATTAACTGATCAAACAAATTCGTTCAAGACAATTTAGACACCAGTAGAACAGTGCAGATCATCTAATGAATGTTTTTTCATGACAAAAACGTTCATAAAAATCTTTACTACAAGCACTACATGAACTTCTGAAATTGAAATCATGCCTTCCAACAACAATAAAACCTTCAGCCTCCAACTGGAAATTAATGATTCATTTCGTCTCTTCAATTATGATGCACAACATTTATCCAGGTTAATTCCGAGTTTTGCTTTAGGTATTTGCACAAGCCCAAGATATTTACCTAAACAAAAGGACTTAATTTCAGTGATCACTTCTGTCAATCAAAAAAAGATATTGCAGAATTCTTCCCTTCACCATTTTACTTCGCATAAAGAAATACACCACTAAATAACAAGATGTGTCCAGACTGTAACAAATATTTACTATTATCCTACATGCCTTCTCCTTAATAGTAAGATACCTCCAGAAAAACCTTTTTCAGATACCAAGGTTTTGCATATTCCTTCTTGACAAAATTCTTTCAGATGAACTCCCTTGCTCTGTCTCTCCACTCTCACCCTCAAACTTCATGTATTCCTATCACATCCATACTGATGTACATTTTTCCATTCTCTAATAACAATAAGGAATTTGTATTTTCTTGAATAAACAGGATTTTCATATCTTTTGATTCTATCAAAAATAATAAAAAGTTTTTAAAGATTTGATTTTCATTCAGCGCTTTCTAGATTATAACTTTACATCAGCTTTGATATAAATAAATGATATCTAGAAATTAACCAAGCAAAATCTGGCTGTATTTGTAAGCAATAAATGCTCTTTATAACAAGCAAGATATATTTCAAAATAATTCAAAATGTATTGAAAAATTTGGTTAAACTTTGGATATATTTAAGCTATATGGATCCGAATGTGTCTCTTTAAATGGCTAGCATGAACAAAGCATGATGAACAGTGGGGGCAATTGTATGGCCTCTCTCCAGTATGAGAGCGAATGTGAATTTTGAGGTTACTATTGAGAGCTGCTCGAAAAGGACAAAATGGACACGAGTATGGCTTTTCTCCTGTATGGGAACGAATATGAAGCTTAAGATTGCCACTAAGAGCAGAACGAAAAGGACAGTGAGGACATGCATATGGTTTTTCTCCAGTATGAGTTCTTATGTGACACCGTATAGCAGTCAGATGTTGGGTGGAGTAAGGGCAATAGGGACACTTATGGGGCTTGCTGGGAGAGGTGGCGTTTGCATCGGTTTGTGTGATGGCACGTACAGCTGTTGTTGCTCTTGTGGTTTGCTTGCATTCTTGTGCCAAGTTCATTGCTTCTCTACTGGTGCCCTGACCTTCACACTGTACAGCCACCTGTGGGAGACACCTGTCTTATTCATGGCCTCTAAATGTTAGCTCAGTTCAAATGCATAATAAATGCTTTAATCTATAATTCTTTGATAATTTCATGCAAGGACTCTGTGCACATTAAAGTTTTCAGTGATAAACAAAACAAAACTACTTATTAACTAGAGTAAAAGTGAAAATACTCTTTCAAAGAGTGATGGAATATAATGTAGGCCACTCTGTAATAAGTATTACAATCAATGGTGCAGATCTTGAGGAAGATGGAGAATGAGACTTAATATATGAAAAAAAAGAGGATAGCTGAATATAGTAAAAGGAAGCCAGAATGAACCAATTACATGCTTGGATGGAATGGCTAAGATTTATCAGTGTTAGGGCATTAATGCTTATCACAGAGTGTGATATAAGATGAGATATTAGAGAAATGTAAGGAAGATATATAGTTAAATCACAGAGAAAAAAAGATCCAAAGAAATATGCTTGTTGAAAGTGCATTTAGGAATGAGAAGGTTCTATAAGGGTAGGATTGCTATTGAAGTGCAGTTTGTCGAGATGAATTTCTCTAGGGATTCACATAATACTGGGGGTTGGGAAAGAAAAGAGAGAGATAAATGAGGATATTGTACACAAATATTCATTAGGAAAAGAAGAGATAAAAGATTGAGTGCTGAAGTGATATGTACCTAGAAAGAGAATGAAAGAAGAGCAGCAAAATGAGGTAAATATAACATCAAAAGTAAAACAAGAAAAACAAGGAAGCATACTTGTGGGATGGGAGATATGTTTTGGATAGAACTATGACAATGTCTGAAAAGGGAAAAGGTCATTTATAGTACCATTTACATGGAAAGATTCAGCAAAAAAGTTTATCAATTACTACATTCATGAGTACATTCATGATAGATTAATGAAATGGACTGTAACACTGTCTTAAAATGCCGTAACACTGTCTTAAAATGCCATATGTATCACCATCTACATGGAGAGAAACAGTAAAAAGTTTTATAGATACTGCTTTTATGAGTAAAACTTGCAAAATAATTACATTAACTACAAGATTAAAGACAACATGAGTTTCTTATCAAAAACCATCTAAATTATGAGCACTAAAGATAAAAAAAAAAAAGACAGGATGTTTGGATACTTTGCGAGTTCAAAAATCTATGAGAATATGATGGGAGCATGGTGTACGATTAAAGTATCATATTTTTCTTATTTATCGATAATAGTCAATAATGAAAGAGATAAAAACAGCGTATATGAGTGGATAGATCATTCTTCATCTATTTCCTGGTACCACGCATTCCCTGTTTGCCGTAGAAGGCAACTAAAAGGAGAGGGAGTGGGGGGTTGGAAATCCTCCCCTCCTGTTTTGATTTTTCCAAAAGAAGGAACAGAGAAGGGGGCCAAATCAGGATATTCCCTCTAAGGCTCAATCCTCTGTTCTTAATTTTATCTTGCTAACATGGGAAATGACGAATATGTAAAAAAAAAATTATTATCATTATTATTATACTTAGTTGCTGTCTCCCGCATCAGCAAGGTAGCAAGGAAACAGATGAAAGAATGGCCCAACCCACCCACATACACATGTATATACATAAACGCCCATACACGCACATATATGTACTTATACATTTCAACGTATACATACATATACATACCCAGACAGTAATTGGTTCTCAGTGAATGTCGGTTTGTGGCAGGGGTGTGTGATGTTCCCATGGTTGTTTAATTTGTTTATGGTTAGGCAGGTAAATGCAACAGTTTTGGAGAGAGGGGCGAGTATGCAGTCTGTTGTGGTTGAGAGGGCCTGGGAAGTGAGTCAGCTGTTATTTGCCAATGATACAGCTCTAGTGGCTGATTCGTGTGAGAAACTGCAGAGGTTGGAAAAGTATGAGAGGAGAAAGCTGAGAGTAGATGTGAATAAGAGCAAGGTTATTAGGTTCAGTAGGAATGAGGAAAAATTTAATTGGGATGTAAGTTTGAATGGAGCAAAATTGGGAGAAGTGTCCTGATACGTGAATATTGCATGTCCATCATTTTGTAATTGGAAGAAAAACCTGTAAATGTTGGTAATCTCTTTTAACTGTGTTCTGGTTATATGTACATATCCATAACCAATAACTGGTTGCCTATCATATAAAAAATGTACAGTAACACAAATCACTAATATCCAGTCCAATGTTTAAAGTATTGTAAATGGTATTTGGTGTTTCCTTAACAATCTAGTCTTCAATCAAAAGGATCACTTTGCATGTAAAGCAGTTAAAATCCACAAGTTTATTGGTGACTAATACATTTTTTCATTTACATCCATTAATTTTCTTAATCTACAATACTTTTTTCTTTCTTTTTACAAAATTAAAGCTCTGATAATTAAACCAATCAGTAAAATACACCTATAAAAAACTTCATTCTACAGTAATGCATCTGTAAAAACCCAAACACAAGATGCATTCTCTACTTAAAAAGTCTTAAAGCAGCTGGTTTAGTCAGTTACAATAAAGTTTTCTCTGTCCTATACCATTAAGCAGAATCAGTTACACAATAAAAGCCTTTTCTAATACGTATGCCCCACACATACATAGTATAAAGAGGTAATATGGCCACATCTTCATCACATGAATTTTTCTCTTGCTGGTTTAGATTTGGTTGGACTGTTAGTTTTGGAATAATCAGAGCCAACAGTAATGGTAGTAGTGTTGTTGGCTGTGGTAAAAAGCTGGGGGTAATGCTGATAGTGTTATCAGCATTAGCCGTGTTGTTGGCATAGAATAATCAGAGTTTGCTGTGCAACTGGTTGTGATAAAATGAAAACTAGCAGTGTTATTGGTTAAGATATAATCAGAGTTTTCAATATTTTTGGTTGAGGTACAATCAAAGCTAAGTGTTTTCGGTTGTAACATAATCAAAGTTAGCAGCGTTTTTGGTTTGTGTATAATCAAAGCTAGCACTGTATTTGGTTGTGGTATACTCAAAGTTAAAGGATTGTTGATCAAGATAGGGGATAGGGGAGAAAGAATACTTCCCACGTATTCCCTGCGTGTCGTAGAAGGCGACTAAAAGGGAAGGGA
>JAUTXX010112594.1:0-16351 GCA_032273605.1 Panulirus laevicauda
CCCGCGTGACTCCTTCTTCTGTTTCCCCTTTTAGAAAGTTAAAATACAAGGAGGGGAGGGTTTCTGGCCCCCCGCTCTCGTCCCCTTTAGTCGCCTTCTACGACACGTGAGGAATCAGTGGGAAGTATTCTTTCTCCCCTATCCCCATGTATATTTATATGTATGTTTTCTTTTTCATCTCTTTTTATGACTAACTGCTTTTCTCGCCTTAAAAATGTAACAACTGGAAGAAGGAAACACCACTTTCATATGCACACATCCCCTGTTGATATCATGTATAATGTACCAAAGTTAGAGCTTACCATTCAAAACCAAGCTCCACAAACTATTCCATGCTTATATTTATTTGCAAAACATAGTGTGAAAGTTCTTTGTGCAGATGAACTCGGTGGCTTGCCATAAGTAGAATGTCTGTATCCCCACAGACAGCCACCTTCACCCTGAATGATGAACCACTTCCATTAACAAAACTTCAACCATTCTAGATATCTCCTATATGTGACAATTATTCTCAGTACCATGAATATCAACTCAAAAGCCACAAACAAAGTATACACAAAAATAATCTCTCACCATCCTAAATTTTAGCACCCTATTTGATACAGTGGTCCTAGACCCCTCCCACCTAATTCATTTCACAGTCAGTCACAACCCCCATGCAGAAATGAAATACTTCCACCTCACACTTCAGCAACCTGCACTCACAGATCCCTTGTTTCCTGACAAAGTATTGGAAAAACAAATTCAAGATGTATTGACTTAACAAGCACTAAACAACTGCTGCTCCCCATTCTGAAAATCCACCTCAACTAGACACACTTATCTAAAATCACTCATCTGTCTAACATTATGTACATTTTCACTTATATAACAAGATCCCCCATACCCAGGATGCATCTTCTGCACTGACAACACTTAACACTTACTCCTCAGTTGACCTAAGTTTATCCCACTAAGACAGGCATACAACATCACTACACTTCTTGATATGTAGCCCTGCCCACTAAATATGACTTAGCTTCCTGATTAATGCAGGAACCCCACACAAGGGTTACTTTGGCTGGAAAACAGGATACTGTTAGGTATACCTTTGCATGAAAATTATATCATAAAATATGGAAGATTTTCATACTGACAAGGTAGGTGAAATAAACATAACGTATATGAAAGAACAATTCACTTAAACATTAGTGAGTGATCTACAGTATACAAATTTGTATTTGAAAATGATTTGTGAATAACAATCAGATGAGTACAATGATACATATAACAAATATCATTTGATCTTCAACAGAGTACATCTAGTAAGGAAGTTCAGTGAGAATGTAGGTTTGGCCTTGAGTCCTTCTGGGTCTCCTTGCTTCTTCTAACACACATACTGCTGGTCCAATTTTTTGCCCTATGAGTGATTCAGCATTATATCCCTGGAAATGATATAAATGGGAATAAAATATTACATGCAGTTAGAATAAGCATACAAAACTAAACAAATCCATAAATCACAATAAAGTTTTTTAATTGTGATAATAAGTTTTTGAAACTACATCCAATATTATCAAAGGTACCATTCAAGTTTTAGAAAGATATGACTGTTAAATTCTCACTAACCTCCTCTTTTGCACCACTGCAGACTGAAAGCAGCTTTTCAATAGTTCTCTGATAAAGCTGCAAAAAACAGAAATGTTATTAATATTCAGCAAAGCAATGCTAGAGTAAAACATAATTTTTATCACAATGAAACAGGTGATAGAATGGAGATAAAATTATAGTTAGCAATAACATAGTAAGAAGTTCAAAATTATATATATATAAAATATTTTTTTATCATCATACTTGATCGCCATTTCCCGCATCAGTGAGGTAGCTCCAGGAAACAGACAAAGAGCAGCCCATCCACTCATATACAAATCCATACACATACACAGACATATACATATATACACATGTATATTCATACTTTCTTGCCGTCATCCATTTCCGGCACCGCCTCACCCCACCAGAAACAGCATCACTGCCCCCCACTTCAGCAAGGTAGCGCCAGGAAAACAGACAAAAAAGGCCACATTCATTCACACAGTCTCTATCTGTCATGTGTAATGCACCAAAACCACAGCCCCCTATCCACATCAGGCCTCACAGCTCTTTCCATGGTTTACCCCAGATAATAGTGGTAAATTATGGTGGGTCATGCACACCACAGTTTCAGAACTTTAGACTTATTTTATACCTTTTTCAAATCTATAAATGCGACATGTTTCTTCTTCTGTGTACAAAAGACTTTTTTCACAAATTCAAAAGCTGCAAGTATTTGTTCTAAACATTCTCCTTCCTATTCCACCTTGTTCATGCATAAAGATTTACTGACTTTTTTAATCCTGACTTGAGAGCATTTCTTGCAATGGAATTCTCACTTATAGTGATTTTCTCAAAGAAAAACTTAAAAAAAGAAATCAACCTTCAAAAGTTTATGAGTGGAGTTATATTACAAGTATCCTCTTCTTCAGGTTACCATTATTATTCACATTTCCATTACATATTATGCCAACTATGCTGAGAAGACATATTCTTTTACAATCTTTCTTGCTCGCTTCACTAATATCAGGCATATAACTACTTTTCCACATTCCTGAGCATACTCAGATCTGTTCAAGAGCTGCTGTACATCTCATTCACCACTCCATCTACACCAGTTTTTAGGTGTATTGCTGCTTATCTTGCTTCCTTTGTACTGTTTTCTCTCCTAAACCTATCCCCGACACTTATGACCTCTAATCCTACTGTACTAATCCTCATAACGCTTATGCCTTTTACCTTAATACTCTACCTCAGGTAATCTCCTAGCCTTGTCTAATATACCATCACTTTTCACAAACGCCTACTTTCTGCATCTAGTTACCTCTGAATGTATAGTTTGTTCTATCTCATATTTTGATTTGGTCACCCTGTACCTGTGCAATTATGTTCAATAAATTTTAAAAGTTGTACCAACTCTGTATTCAGTTTGTTCAAAATGCAACATAAAATAATTAACTCACCTTCACTTTAACATCTGCTTGTTGGAGTTCTGATCTACATTTGAGCCACACCTCTAGGCAGTATCCTGTGTTAGGAATAGAATTTTGTCCACAAGCTAAGCAGTTTGCTGTACCATTTTGCATCTCCTGAACATTATCACTTTTGCAGTAGCCACAAATAGGCCATGTGAGGGCAGTTTCTTCATCCACTCTTATTATATTACCTGAAATTTTTAATAATTAGAGAATTTAAAATCCCAAGACATATTTCAATTTAAAGAATGTTGTAATACAGCTTGAAAGATTAAAAATAGGATCCTGACATTGATTTGGCTTGTACAAATGTACAACAGCAGGCAACTGCATACACCATGTAAAAATTTAGTCTGAGAATTATATCACCTTTTGGACAGGAGTGAACTGTTGGGACATCAGCTTGGTCTTAACTCTTACATCATGAAACTTTAGACTGCCCAACACAAAGAAGCCTAACTTTCAAACTAATCTCGGTAATTATCAGCTCAATCTGATGTATTAATGAACCATGAAAACATGGCATTCCAGTAGTTACCAATGCTCCAACTAGAAGTCATTACTGTTACTTCAAGCTTCTAAGCCAGGCCAATGTACAATGTACAAAACAGAGAATATGAAGGCATATAGTGTGGTAATGTCCAACAATACACTAAAGCCAAAGGGTAGATCTAAATTTAACAATCTTCTTTTTTTCTGTATATTGAATGAACTATGGCCTGTCAGTCATCCCTTCAATCATATGATTCAGCAACTGCTTGACCTGTACAAAATTCAGACTCACTTAAATGTCAGTAGCTACAAAGGATGCCGTGGGATAGCAGAGACTGCAAATGTATTTTCCCAGTTGATGGGACTCAAATCAGTTGGCATTTTGCTGTGATATAAGCAGAATATGCATAATAAATAGACAAATACCACAAATATGATGATATCCATTATTATAGAATTAATTTCTTTTAGATATCAAAGATGAAAACTTTTTGTTCTTTTCCACTCTATGGCAAGTCAAAGCACAGCACTGATAAAATGTCGTAAGTCCAAATTGTCACAGTTCATAGCATTGTAACCCGAAGCCTTGCTGTATATGAATATTTGAGTATAAGTGCAATATTAGTAGTTGCATAGCAGCAGTTGGCAGCTGCTGGCTCAGTTTGCCTCTCCCACCCATTTTTCTACATTATTCTAAGCCTTATGAGGAGAACTGTGCAGAGAAAATAACAAGAGTTGCTATGCAATTTTTTTTAGTATAAGTGAAATATTTATGCCCTTGCAGAATTATCAGACGAAGTGTTATAAAGTGGCAGGTGTAGATATGATTTAAATCTTTTATCCCTTAAAATATTAATTAGGGATGTCAAATTTAGCAAATAATTTGAAATTATTTCCATGTTTAATCATAAAGCTATTAAAAAAAAAAAAAAAATAGTTCAGACCCCTCTTGTAGGTGGAAAGAGGGAGGATATTAGCCTGGAACTGCTCTGTGGTTTCAAAGGGCCATGACTGGTTGGCCCTACCTTTGATAACTACTCTGGAGAGCTAAGTACCTAGGATGACTATAGAAATTCTAGACGTGTATACGTGAATATTTTTGAGTGAAAAAAAATATCGCTTACCTGAGATAAGTGTAAGATCATGATGCTGTGTGTGAACAGACAGTGGCTGAAGAATCTTGTGTAAAGTAAACAAAGTGATTCTCATCTTGTGGTCCTGCTGCTGTATTGAGCTGTACTTATCCACCATCACACTCCCTGTGGTATGAAAACTTATGGAAAAGCAATTTCTCTAATGCCTGATTGTTTTCCCACCTTAGTTAGGTAATACTCAGAAAAAATTAATAATGTACTTATATGCACATATGCACTTATCCACTCTTGCTGTCATGTATAATATACTGAAAAACCAGAGCCTGTCATCCAGATACAAATAGAATACAAAGAACTTCAAGTGTCATCAAATCACAGGGTCCCTTCAAGACTCCCTGTGTTAATAAAAGAGATGAGAAGCACTGAAATTACCATGTTAAGAGTAGAAGAGCATATGGACGACATATGAAGAAATACTGTAAACTTTACATGAAACTACAGAGGCACATTAATGTCATTTGTGACACAGTGAAGTATTTGTCAATTTCATTCTTAAAAGTATTTAAAGGGACTACTTTCAAGAAACGTAAAAGGTAAATCACGCCATATGTTAACAACCATGTTGATGAAAATGTACTTTGCTTCATTGAAAGTAAAAGATTTCCCCACAATTTTGAATCCCTTACATGACATACAAATGTAATTGGACAAATTTAGCCTCAACCCCGTAACCCCTTCAATCAAAATGTTACTACTACAGCTTTAGAAAAAAAGTGGGTTTGGAGAACAACCAAAAGCAAAAAGCCAGTGATGTGGAGATGGAGGAAAATGAGGTTGAGGTACATATGAGTGTCCGCAGCAACTCGTTGATCATTCAGAGCTAACATAACAGTCAATAAAACAAAAGAACGAAAGAATCAACCCTCCAACATATGATTCTTTCATGATGGATGATAAACAAATGTAAAAACTAATGTTGAAAAAAATTAATAAATAAGAACCTTCAGGGCTCAGGAGGAGGAGGATATACTCATGGAAGGAGGTAGTGTGCAGCAAGGCATGAGATATGCAGCCTGCCAGCTGGTTCCTTCCCATAACACACCTGGATATATTAATATTTTAACAGTGTTAAAGAAGTAAACCAACAACCAATCTTAGAATAAAAATACAATACACTGAAACAAATATATGATAAAAATGACACAGCAGCAGATGAACCATGTGTTATGTGACAAGGCCATGGAGTGAGCTGTCTTTGATCAAGAGTGCACAGGTCACTGATATCATAACATTGGCAAAAACTCACTGACTGAGAGTAACCTGATTTAGACAGTGGTGATTCAGCCAAAAACAGTGTTTGTAAGAGAGCTGCCACACCAACTTTAGGTGTTCAGGGTGACCGGAACTCTGCTTATCCCATGGATTATCCCATTTACTTTCATGACACTGGAGGAGAGAAATAATAATGTTTTGCAATGATGTTACAATCCCTCCATAGAAATGATTTCTTCAAAGCTTATAAGTTACATGGGCAAAGTAACTGTATGGATAATCCTTCTTGTACATGTTTGCTTCATTCCTATTATAGATATCACCCCAGAAACAGACAGCTGACCCTTTGAGGTAAATTCCTCACATGCCTCCTTGTTCAGTTCCTGCTTTTAAAGAGTGTTATCGAAGAAAGTAAGGATTTCCAGCAATATTTGCATCTGCCCCTCTTGGTCAACTTCTGTAACTTGAAGAAAATATGCGGGTTGCATTTTCCTCCATGTATCCCTAGAGATAGATGATTCAGTAAGTACTTCATCAATAACTGGGTACATAAAGCATGAAAACAGCTAAAATATATCTATTTGAAGGAGCATAAAAAATTAGTAAAAACATGTAAATCAGTTTAATACAGGCTAATAGTAGTAGAAGTAGCTTACGTTTATGTGGATGTATGTTGACATACCTCGCGGGAAATGGCGAATAGTACGAAAAAAAAAAAATGTTGACATACATGAAAACCATCTCAGCTTTGGACTAGACTTACCATGCCAAATAACCGCATCCTTGAGCAATGCACTTTGCATCACAGTGCCATTCTCTGGTATCCATGATGGAAGCATAGTTTTACTTCCTATCATTACCTTTGCTACTAAGAAATTGTTCATCTTAAAGTAATTTTTGCTATCTTCTTTTCTGTGTGTCTTTCCCTTCTCAGTTTGTTTCATAGCTTCCTGAGTTGCCAAAGAACTGTCACTGTCTTCACTTTCCAGTGAGTAACTCACAACATAAAGAAAAGAACTGAATTTGTAAAGGATGTGAAGACTCAAACTGCCACGCTGGCCATCACAAGAAACCTGCAGAAATTAGAATACTTTTAGCGTGTAGGAAAGGCTTTTGCGAAAAGCTTGCATTCATCAAAAGTTCAGCTTACAGTATAAAATCAGTTACCTCAATTTCTGTGGTACATAATTAAAAGTTTTTAGTCAAGTGAATTAAAGCAAATATCAAGTCATATGAGAAACTCTTTTCTAAGTCTGAATGAGGGTGAAATGATGGTACTATAACATTTTTTTCAAATCATAATTTCTTTCTAAAATCACCAGTTTTAAGAAATCTGAATAAAGAGTAGCTCTGTATATCACTTGATAACAAATGCTGTTGGGGCAAAGGGTACCGATACATGGATAAAATGAGCGAGAAGATGACAAAGATGATATAAGTGTCTGAAATGGAGGGGAAAAAGAAGGGGGGAAACCAAATTGGAGATGGAAGGACAGAGTGAAAAGTATTTTGAGGAGTCAGGCCCTTAACATGCAGGAGTGTGAAAAGCATGTACAGGATAGAGTGAATTAGAGTTTTGTGGTATATAGGAGGCAACATGCTGTCAGTGGACTGAACCAAGGCATATGAAGTAGCCATGGTAAACCAAGGAAAGTTCTATGAAAACTGGTTGTGGATAGGGAGCGGTGGTTTAGGTAAATTACACATGGTAGCTATAGAATGTATGTGAGAAAAGGCCTTTTCTTTATCCGTTCTTGGTGGTGCCATACTAACATAGAAAATGGCAAACTTGTAGAAAAGAAAAAAAAAGAAAAGATTACTAACAGAGTTAGTGAAGTTTATAATGAATAGGCAACTGAAAATTTTCTGTACCATTGCAAATGATAAACATAAAAGCATACCCTTTTTTTAGGATGTAATGTAAAACTTTGATTCTCACCCCTAATCCTAAAGAATGGCTGAACACAGGTCCGGTGTGCAAAGTGAAGTGAACTTTCATTCCAACTCGACTCACCAAGTCACATCAAAGCCTCCATTCACATCTTCATCTTTACACATAAAACAGTTGTGTTGCATCAGATCATCCAACCATTCCTCTTGCCTTTATCTGAAATACTTTCAGTCCTAATCAGTTGTCTCAAAGAATTTAATCTTTTTTTCCATTCTACCTCTTCTGTGCCTTCAACTCTATGTTTTCTTGAAACAGACATTCTCCATAACCATACCATCTTTCGAGTTTCATCCATGCACCTTTTTAAGGATTTTTGCACCCCACATATCCTTCTAACTTCCTTTTGCTTTATCAGTCCTCCTATATCCAGCTTTATAGGTCTCAGTTTTATAGTACTCAACACTCCTATATACACTAATATATATGTTTCACTCATTCAGATTTATTTCTGTCCTTCTTTCATGCCTGTTCTATATTTCCTTCCTCAGTGAGGTAGAATACCAAACAGGCAACTGAGCCTTAGAAGAAAGATTTCACTTGGCTCCTTCTTTTTCAAAGAAATGATACAGGAAGGAAGGATTTCCAGTCCTCCCCCTCTTAAGTCACAGTCTACAACACAGAGAAGGAGCAAGAATAATATTCTTTCTTCCCTATCCCCAAAGATAGGAGAGAAATAATTTCTGGTAATGTTCATAGTTAATGAATTATTTGTGCTTTTTAGATCCAATCAGAGCGATAAAATTCTTTCCAACCATTACAAAAACTTGACCTGTCAAGCTTACCTGTAGTGCCTCACGTAGTGACCATTGAGGGAGGGTGACAGGAATGACTACTTCCTGTCCATTGTGCAAAAGGTCTGTTAATCCTAGAGTTACATTAAAAACATAGCAGTAAGTCTGTGGTGGACGGGAAGCTTGGTCCTGCAGAAATGAGTACAGAAGGGGATTCTCACATACTGCATCCTGGTAGGCTTTGTGCAGTGATGATATCAGAGAAAACAAGCCTGGATCCCTGAAAACAGTAGTGTACGAGAAAGTCAAGCATTCATGTCATATATATGTTATGCTAATTCCAAAGAGGAACTTTAAAGATATGTTTTTCTTTTTGCCAAATTCATTTGATATACTTTTACCAGTATGAAGACTTTCCTTATCATTTTAGTCACTATATGTAAAAAAACTGTAAATGATATAATACTCTCTTACCATTCCTTCGTACTGCTTCTTGCCTTTTCTTGCATTTAGTACAAAGACACCTCTCAGACCCAATTGAGTCAAGTCATTTACTACTATCTCCTCATCTTCAAACTAACCAACACCTCTTTTCTCTAATCATCCATGATCTTTTTAGCTTTTCACCTTATTTCTTCCATCAGTCATTTCTCCTCATCCCATGCACCTTCCCAAACAATTCATTTGCCTCCACATCAAGTTTTCTAAATGATACCTACAAATGATGTAAAACACTTCCTTTTATTATCTATAATCAGTTCTTGCCATGCATACACTCACATTGTTTTTCGTTCTCAGTGTCATTAAAGCACTTCAGTAACTTCAGATTCATTCCCGTTCCTCATCCTCCCATCCCTGTTGAATGCACCTTCTCAAGTAACATCACAATGCTGGGATTGCATTCAGACCTACCAGCTCATGGAACCAGGATTGATTTTTGAGGTTTGGCACATAGGACAGGGTGTTGCTTGCTATGGTATGTTTGGGGTTGGTCGCTCTCATTATGTGAATCTGGACTAGCTTGCTACCTCGTATACTTCCATACTAAATATGCCTCAACCATGAACTGTGTGATGGCACCTATGGATGCTGAATTTATTCTTTTCCTCCTACTAATTCTGCTGAGGGCAAGTAATTCTAGGCAATGTACCATTGTAACAAATGCAAAAACTGCATGTGTTGTTAAAGGTCAACTTACTGAGTATTGGTGAGACGCTGTGATATAGTGACTTTTGTTAATGTATGTGTGCCTCCTTCTCCTTCCAGTAAATCAGTTAGGTTACAAACAAGGGGACGGTTAGGGATCTTTACTGTGCAGAATACTCCACCGGCATCTTGACCCACTACTTCCCACTCTTTAACCTCTCCAGCTGCTCCTCTGCCATGTAACAAATAAGGGCAAACACATTACTCAAAAATACTAAAGGATGATGTAAGATTGATACACATTAAATCTAAACAGCTCCCTTCACCTAGTTTAATATACGGTAACACTAGCAGTGGAAATATGCTTACCCTTCCTATTATATTCAAACCTTCCATAAAAAACAATTCTATTTCATTACCTATTCACAGTATGATAAAAACAGTATTATACAGATGGCCTCTATAACATGAAACTCATGGCTAGATACCAGAGTAATACTAAGATTAATATGAATTAAAGTTTTACTGTTATCACTAGCAGTAATTCAATCGTCACATAAAAAATTTAGAAAAACCTTTCTTCCTCTATGTTTTCTGTAAGCAAAGATAGTTTGATTGGTTTTTTCACTGAAACAACTTGCACTTGACTGGTCTCTCCTTAGGATTCCCTGACCTTTCTATGACTAAGACAGGCTGTCTTTCTCTCATCATTAATATCCCAACAATGCGGGACTCTGCTTTATGGGCAGAATGAGGAGTAAGGGCAAGAGGCCAGGAGTAGGGAAGATGGGAAGAGAAAGAAGGAAGAAAAGTTTTTCAAGTCTTAAAACCTCACTTTTTACTCTACATGCTTCATCCAGTAAGAAAAGATAATGTGAGAGTACCCATGTGAAGGATGAGGGAGCCTGTGTGCTTGTATTAAGGCAATTATGATGAATCATTTACCACTAGGAGTCTCCCCATAGATCCCCTCAGAATGACATACCATTTGTCCAGATGATCCAGGAGGAACTCCAGAAAACCCTGCTACCAATGCCTCAGGGAAAGGTTTCCAAGGTAGGCATGAGCTCAGACACTGTTTCAGAATTGAGAGCACATAATGGCTTCCTTAACATGCCCTGTGATGTTCCTTGAAGAGTACAAAATTTTGGGGCTGTTGAGACACAATCAGTAATTTGAGTGTCTGTCTTTCAAGATGGCAATGAAATATTCTCTTTGATGATGTTGAAGTTTCATTCTTTGCCTACAACTTCAGCTTTGGAAATAATGAAACCCAAACCATACTCATGTGAACCCTATGCAGGTGATGATTCTAGACATGATGACTCTCATTCACTTACCTGACCTCACCAACCCAAGGCAAAGGTGATAAGAAAGATAGTTTTTCTGAGGAAGGATCTACAGTGGAATTTAGCTTGGTGTAGTCTGATTTTAGAGACCCAGAACTTTTCTGAGGGACCAAGAGTGATGAATTATAATAGTCGACCTACCATGATGTGGGTCGCAACCTTGGAAAGCTCAGACGCATTGGAAGGTAGATAGTGACCTAGTGAGACCAAGGCATGACTTAAAGCAGGACCCAAGAAGAATGGGGAGAAAAACCTTTGAATAATCATTTATGGCCTAAAATATGTAAAACAATGCCTAGATGAACTTAATGGAGCAAGAATAATGTTAGGTTTCACAATTAGAAATACAAAATAATACAACATCTGACTTAATAAAATATCAAAAGGATACCAGTAAATAGTTCTTGGAACTGAAGAACTTCTGAATGAAGTAAACCCAAGAAAAATAGGCAGAAAGACATGCTTGGAAAGGTTTCTCCACACATGATCAGGCATGAATGCAGGAAATCCCATGACTAAATGAAAGTTTCATGTTAAATTCCAGTGGTTTGTCAAAGAATTTTTATACAGTGGTGTGAGACCTATCTCCCTTTAACATATCATGGTTACCCCTTTGAGCAAAATTTTTCAGCTATAGATCATTTATGTATACAGTTTCCAAATCCATTTACAACTGGCTCCGTATTTCAGATCAAATCGAACTACTTAATGAAAATATAGCAATTTGCATCACCAAAAGGTACTATGGAAATAGAACTTAATGTTTTCACCAGTTGGCAAAAACTGTTGCATTCAATTGATTCTATTATCAAAAATAATGTTAATCAAAGATTTTGTCATAATCCCAAAAAAGTCTTTATCCAAGTTGAAACCATTCCTGAATTTTGTATTCTTTTAAATCAATGCTCTTGCATCAGCAGTTTCACTGGTGCTGGTATGGTTAGAGGTATGCAGTATGCCTAACTATCTCTGTTACACTAGTCACAAAAACCTGCTACCACTTATATATGGGTGAACTGGAAGCAGATCTTCTAAGGGAGAAATGATAGCAAAGTGCTCTAACCACTTGACCACTGAGCCACCAAACAGCACATATTTTGTAACCTTGAAAATAAGAATACCAAATTCTTTTTCATTATGTACTGTAGCTAATGTCCGTGCTGCATTAAGTGCCATGCTTCTGCAATGAAGGTGGATTGAATAAGGATGAATAAGCAGGTGACAGATGATACTCTAAATTAGTCACCTCTCTTGCAATCTATCAGACTCTGTATGTTAAGTAAAAACCAGTACAATACTCATGAAATGATTCCAGAGGTAAAACAGAAGAACCAAAGAGGAATCATTTTGTAAGGTTGAATATGGGTAGCAAAAGAAAGCTATTAGTCATTGCATAGCTGTAAATAAAATGTTACTCTAAATCATGTGGGAGAAACTACTGACTAAGGTACATGGCAAACTGTTATATACAGACCTACAATGGGTTACTGTACTTCATGTTGAGTACAGCATTCAGGGTATGACATAAAGTGAAAATACATTAAATACCTGTGACTGATGATGCGGTGCGCTCGAATAGAGATAGTAACAGGCACATCTGACACCCCACCACATTTTTCTATGGCTTGCAAAATTGTATAAGCAGGGTGAACATCATTCTGTTGAGATACTATTAATCATATCTGACATCTGCTCTTCAACTATATAAAGCAATCAAATACATTTTTCTCAATCATGTGAAATATTCCAAGACAGTACACTTACGTACCATACATGTAACCCAATTACTGTACTCCTTGCAAGAGAACGTCTTATGAGGATATTTTTACATGGATTGAAATACTATGAAAGTATTTAAGGGAAAACTATAGAGTAGTCTATTACGCTTAGCTGTGGATGTTCTTTGGTTTTGGCATATCATACATGACAGAGACTAGACATGTGCAGATAAGACATTGTTTTTTGTTCCTGATGCTATCTTAACAAACTGGGAAGGGAAATTTGGATAAAAAAAAAACATTAAAGGGTAGGCAAATAATTCCACAGTGGGATATGATAAAGACCAAGAAAAACTATAAACAGATCTGATTATTATATATGTGGGCAGAAGAGACCATCATGAAATTTATTGAAGAGAAATTTGAAAAATAGATCATGGAACATCTACAGTAACAACAGTTGAATGCCTGCATACAAAGGCCGTACAGGATACAAAATAGAGAGTCAAGTAAATGTCAAGGACCTAGGAATTATTACATATGAAAATCTTGAATTTAAGGAACATATTGATAAGGGCATCATTAACAACAACTGTCATTCTAACCTTCCATCATGTTTCCATTCTGACAGTACTATAGCTGTCTCTCCCATCGACAAAGTAACTCTGGTTCCCGTTTCTCCCTTAACTCTTCCTTGGATGATTCTAACATTCCTTCACCTCCTGATGCTCCTCTTACTAATCCTATGCCCCTCCCTGTAATCTCTTTCCAAACTGTCCAAAAAGTGTTTCTCTGGACACAAGCAAGGTTTTTGGACCTGATGGTATCCATCCCCATGTACCGAAAGGGTGTGCCTCCTAACTTGCACCTGTCCTTGCTCTCTGTTCTGTTTCTTGTTCAAAACCACAACTTTTCCTTCTTGTTGGAAGCATGCATTGGTACATTCTGTCCTTTAAAGTGTGACCATTCTAACTTCTATTCTGTTGCTTTTACAGCTACTGTCTCCAAAGACTTTGAATCCCTCCTCAACTCCCACATCCTCAGACATCTTAATCTCACAGTGAGTTCATCCTCAACTCCCACATCCTCAGACATCTTAATCTCACAGTCATCTCTCTGAACACTAGTATGGCTTCCATATGATGAGATCTACTGGTGATATTCTTTCCTATCTTACTAAAGTCTTATCATCCCCGAAAGATTTTAAGAAATCCTGTGTGGTTGCCCTTGATACTTCCTAAGCTTCTGAAAAGGTGTGGTATCAGAGTCTCCTCTCTAAGCTCCACCTCTTTTAGCTTCCATCTCCCACTTTGCTTCCTCTCTGGCCAATCTATCTCCATGGTTGTTGATGGATCTGCCTCTCCCTCTTTCTCCATCAAGAGCAGTGTCCCTCAAGATTCTGTCCAGTCTCCTACACTTTTTCTCCATTTTATCAGTGATTTTCTTCTACAAATAACCAGATGTATTCATATACTGATGACTCAGCACTGCATTCCTCCACATCCTTCAAATCTCCTCCTGCTCTCACTCATTCTGCATCTCATCTCTACACAAATTCCTCAATAAACTCAGACTTGGATAGGATATCTCAGCGAGGTAGACAGAATTTGGTTTAGTTTGATGCCTCCAAGACCTTGTTTCTGCCCATCTCTCTGTTGAAAATTCCTCACAACATTTCTTTCACCTTTCATGGATCTGTAACTCCACCTCTTGACTCAGAGAACATACTTGGTATTACTGTAACATCCACACTGTCTTGGAAACCCCACATTAAATGAATAGCAAGTCTGCCTCTGAGAAACTGGAAGTCCTGTTTAGATGTTGAAATTTCTTTTCTTACGAAAGGTTTCTCCTTTTAAATAGAGGAGTAATCCATCCTTATATGGAGTACTTCTCTCATATCTGGAGTGGTTCTAGCTCTGCATGTTTACTTGACAGAATTGAGTCAAAAGTGGTCCAACTTATCTGCTTTCACAGGTTAACTTCAAAACTTGACCCCCTTGCCCTGCACTGCAATATTGGTCCACTTTCTTTGTTCTACAGGTATTACTTTGGTTTTTGCTCTCAAGAGCTGGCTGCTTGTGTGCTCCCACCATAAGCTAGACCAAGCAATACTCAGAGCCTGTTCCATTGCACAATTACTCTGTGGCATTTGGGTGGGCTGTTTTGATAACTTTCAATACATTTTCAAGCCTTGGAACTCTTTCACCTCCCATAACTTTCCCAATGACTGTGGCCTGGCACTTATTAAAAGAAAGGTTCTTCACTCCCTTCAAAGTTTGTAAATACTTTTCATTGCCTCTTCTTTTTCTCTTTCATCAACCTCTTTTATATTTCAATTACAGCCAAGCTTGACTGGAGTTTCTAATGTAAAAATAAGTAATACCATTAAATCAAACAATGAGTGGTATGATGGTAAGAATTTTATAGCAAGAGACAAACTAATGATGTTTAATATACATACAAGAAGAAAACTGAATACAACTGTTGTATGGTCGTCAGTTAAGCAATTGATAATAAAAAAATGAGACAGAATACAGAAACACTTTATAAGCAAACTGATGGACTGAACTACCACAAACAATTGGAAGAACTTTACAGCGTATTTATACTGAAGAAGAGTGAGATATATGGCAACATATGCTCAGAAGCAATCAGATGTTATAAAAAGCAACATTTTCAACCTGAAAGCAACTAAGTAAGAAAGGTGGAGAGTCTTTAAATCAGGTATAATACCTGGTAACATACTAAATAAGATATCGGACAAAAATATATGAATGCCTTGCAATTGGAACAGGCATCGGATAGATAGATAAATAGAAAATTCTTTCTTTCTTATATGGTGGTAAGTAAACTAAATTAAAATGCTCCCAATGAAAATATATTGAGACTACTAAACAGTTACACAAGTACCCGTCAATCAATATACGGATCAAAAGACCTATGAAACATTCCCAGTAATTGGTATAAAAGAATATGAAAATATGTTGCATCAACTGCCAAAAATACGTAGAAATTACACACTTTCCTCTTCAACAAGGTAATACCACTCACAAGCATTATTGTGCATGTTTCAGTATTCTGAATTAAGTGTTCATAATTATGGGCATAAGGATTACCCTGAATAATCATCTTTATCAAGTATGCCATTTTTTGCACCTAAAAACTGGATAGAAACTGTTAAACAGGCTTTCAGTTATTACCAGTTGTCAACATAATGCATTCAAGTGTCCAGTAAAAACCAAAATTTCAAGACAGTTGAACAAATAATGTTACCTAAAATTTTTGCTCTAAAAGTAATAGTGATGATTACCTGTGGTGAAGACTCCTCTGGTGTATCCTTCACAACAGTAAATCCTGGATTACTGCTGAATGTGATATCTTTGTTAACTTCAGAAACCAATGGATGATGTACTGCATGCTGCTGAGCCTCACACATAGATGGCAATACAGATGCATCTGGAAAGGGATTATATATATATGGTGTGGGAGGCAAGTTGTTAGAAGCAGTGAAAAGTTTTTATCGAGGATGTAAGGCATGTGTACGAGTA
>JAUTXX010112927.1:4035-16337 GCA_032273605.1 Panulirus laevicauda
CTGATTGAAAGTAAGAGATACAAGGCCAATTGACAAACTGTTCAGAGAGCGAACCGGTTACCATTTAACATTCAGTTCTTGGAAGTGAAAGGCACCAGGCTAACTGGCTAGCTGTTCAGTGAGCGAATATGAATAGTACAAGTGAATTTTCTCATCCTTCACGATGGGAAAGAGAAAATCTCTACATGCAATAAAGTTTGATTAATGGAAGAGCTATCCTTCAAATTTTCATTTTCTCTTATAAAGATTTACAGAAAATAAATCTTTATGGGGGACTATACTTAAAATTTTTGTTTCATTGCAACATAAGTTATGAAAGAGAAGCAAATTTAACATAGTACTTAGCTCTTCATACAACAAAGCTGTATCATTGTCAGTGGGGTAAAAGGAGTAGCTTCTCATAAAGAACCTTCTCACAACAAAGAGGTCCATCGTTACCTTGGTCCTATATAGAGCGCAGCCTCGATGCTGTACAAAACCTTAAAAAGGGGGTTGGGGGTTATTTGATAATAATTATAATGATTGTAATTGATTCTGACACTGATTTTAGAGCAGTACTGTCCTTGGGTAAGTGTACACAGCTAGATTAATATATACATGCACAATTCAATAAAGCAATTCATTCAGTAGCACAACAAATAGAGTATGAATATCGTAGCTGATGCAGAAATAAGTAACTGTATATCACTGACAACTACAAATCATTTTCCATGATTTCATAACTCTATACCATTCATGCAGTGCTATACATACGCAAAGACGCTAAGAAATACGAGATGAAGGAAACATTTCGTCTACATCGGTATTGCAGATATGATATACAAAATGTTTTAAGAAAATATAAAAAAAAGGAAAAAAAATAATTTAGTTGGTGTAATTTATTACTGCCAATCATAAGTATCTTCGTCTTTTCTAATCAATTTTCCCGTCTGATTAATTTTCTCGTCTTAGTAGTCTGGTCTGGCTTTGGGTTTCCCGATGTAAACAAACAGTTTTCAGGACAGTGTAAAGAGACGAAGTGAAATGGTGCATTTGTTAAATGAACCCAGCTGATACTGGAACTTGGTGAACGCAAAAGAATACTGTAGGACTCCATTGTCTACTGTTAAGGTAAAGGGATAAGTGTAGGCATATAAGAGTGGGAGAGATAAGCCTCATGGTGTATGTTGGCCGGTCTTGCCTTTTTTCCTGGAGTATTTTTATTTTATTTTTTGTAATTGCCTTGCGGTAGATTTGCTGTATTTTATTTAGACTGATTGTTTTGGAGCACTATATAAAGATAATTGATCAGGAAGAGGACGCTTGTGCTGTAGTTAACAGAATTTTTACACCATACATACCAGTAATTGAGTTCACATTAATTGTCCTCTAGTGCCTCACCCTTGACAGGCCACTGGCAGAGGGCAACTATAAAGCAGTGTTTGCAAAGGCTCCTACCTAATGCTCCTGCTGACTACTTCTTCCTATTGTTCCTGCCTAATGCTCCTACCTACTCCTGCTTAATGTGTTTCCCTAATATTCTTGCGTAAATGCTCCTACCTACTACTTATATCTATTACTCCTGCCATTTTGCCAAAAGGCAGTACTATCGCAGTGCTCACTGCTGGAAAATCTAGATTTACAAAGGAGTAGCTGTAAGAGTTAGATTTTGTCAAATGTGATGTATGACAAGGAGAGATTGCATGTTTGGACAGAATGCAAGTAGTCCACATGTGGGTGAGGCAGAAAGAAAAGACAGCTACCTGGATCAGAGGAGTGCAACTTGACAACCATTGAAGTGCTGGCACACTACGTAGGGTACATTTACTGTGATGTTCATAACCTTCATTAATCTCACCTTCTCTAATATAGTAGAATAGGATGTAATGATCCAGATCACACTTCACTAATTATTCTAGTTTGTTTTTTATTCATACATATTTACCATTTCCCATGTTAGCGAGGTAGTATCAAGAACAGGGGACTGAGCCATAGAGAGAAAATCCTCACTTGGCCCCCCTTCTCTGTTCCTACTTTTGAAAAACTAAAAACTGGAGGGGAGGGTTTCCAGCGCCCTGCTTCCACCTCTTCTAGTCACCTTCAGTGACATGCAGGGAATTTATGGGAAGCATTCTTTCTCCCCTGTCTGCTGGGATAAGTCTCTATATATTATATATATTATAAATTTGAATATTACTGTACCATTGTCGAACTGAGACTCACGATATTGAAGTCTATTTTTGATGTGTTGCTGTTCTGGTAATTTACCCATATGCGACAATGGGAAAAGCCAAGAGCAAAAGAAATTTAGGATTACCTAATGTAAAAGTAAGCGACACATTTATAGTAATCAACAGAATCTCCGAAAACTTCACCTAATTTTCCCTAGCATCCAGTTTATTTTAGTTCCCACTGTTAACTTATACACCAGATACATCTATAAATGGGCATCACTAATTTGGAAAAGATGAACAGACGGCACACTGAGCAACTTATGGTGCAACCATCTATCCTTCTCAGCAGCAGCCCACATTGATATTGATTTGTGTTTACAGTAATGGTTTACTTTAATGCCTTACCATTATTAAACAGTAAAAACATGAAAAGATCATGTTAATGAATGTTATACTCTATGGAATTATGCTATAAAAGGTGAGATGATATAGATCATCTGTCAGTGACGAGATAGACCCCGCAAAGTTAGCAGGGCATTGAAATGAAGGAAAATTGTGGGATAGAATAGCACATACACTAAGTCACTGCATATGAAAATAGAATTTTTGAACTTAAGCTGACCTAGCTTATAGGAAAGACAAACCTAGTAGTTGTGTATTTTCATTAGTATTTTGATTACAACATGTAAAGATTTCCTAAAAAGCAGAGCTGCAAATCATGAAGGCCAGGTTTATGGTGAGTGATTTGCAGGCTTGAATTTGTGTGCTGTTTGGTAAGTCTTTCAGCCTCAAATGTCTGACAAGTGCATTTTGTGTGAATGCAGATGAATTACTAAAATGATAACCATATCATTTCAGTACATATATTGGATTGAAGGTTGGATTTTCAGACTTGTTTATACTTTCTGTTCTGATGAAAAAATTATTTCTGCATAATTCACAGTCTCTCCCCTTTCTATAGCATACTCTTATTAGAAAGTATAATTACTGAATGCTGCTTGTCAATTTCCTTTTTAGCATGTCATCAGTGTGGAACACAGCTGAGAACCTACTGCTGGGTCCAAGTATGGACTCAGGTAGGGGTAGGGGTGGCCGTCTGTCTGAAGTTGCACATATGGTAAGTCTCATGAATCTCTTTCTTCTTTCTTTTCTTGATGATTACCATGATAATAACCCTAACTCTATATAGTTATGGTTCAAAAATTTGTTGAGGACAAGTTAGGTCTGAATTTACTATATCAGAATACTACAGAGGTTTATGTTAGACAAATACTAATCACAGTTCTGTTAAGCTGGAGTTCTTGTTGAAGGAATAAAACTTCTTTACATGACAGGTATCTCACTTCAGCATGTAATAATTGTATAGGTTAATAGCCAAATCATAGAGATGGTAAATTTTGTAGAAATGTATACTGTAAAGTTCAGTACATGAGCACTGTACTTCCTTTTTACTATATTTGATACACATTAACTTCTTATGTAGTCTTAGTATCTATTTCTTGCTATATGAAAAGGAAAGTAATGACAAATGATGATGTACCCTGATTTCATGAAAATTCAAATGCATGTATAGGTAGAAGGTGCTGAGGGTGGAGAAGACATATTGCCAGTTGTCGCTGCATCTGCCACAGCAGTAACAAACCCAATGTCCACGACAGGAAACTTACATGGCAGATCCTCCCCAGCAAATTCTTCTCCAGGTATTTGTATCTTACTGTTAGAAATGCAGCTCTAATGGCTTTCTAAGAGACTTTGAATATGAAAGGAGTGTTAGTACATGCTAAGTAGATGCATGGTTGTACATTGATGTATATTATTGTACAGATATCCACTTATGAATGTAAAGAAAAAAATATTGTCGCATATAAATGTGTTTGTTACTTTTGCTGTGGATATTAATGATTAGTTTCTTCAGCAAGTTCAGGGCGAGCATTCACAGACAAAAGTCGTGGTCGTGGAAGCAGTCTTCCCCCAGCTATTGCAGAAAGGCTAGCCCGACATAAAGCACAAGAACAGCTAGTTTATAAGCGAAAACTGAAGCATCTCCAGAAAATCATCAAAGAGCTTGTTTTTGTAAGTTAGTCTTCTTGCAATATTCAGTGTTACTCCATATTCCATTGATTGAAATTTCAAAGCATTATAGCTTTTTCCCATTGTTCGTATAATGCTTCCTCAGTATTCATTCCATGAACCCAGATTTCATCGAGTGTTTACTGTAATAACCATTATCTGTTTTAAGACAATTTTCAGATTTTGAAATCCTACAGAAAAACAGGATTCATAGTATCATAAATAGAGCGATCTTGAACTTTGATTCGAAGATATCATAATTTTTCTTTAGGGTTGGTTTGTCCCGTGAGCTATGAGAGAATCTTCGCAGATTAGAAGCCTCTAACCCCTTACCCTCTGGTAAGTATAATGCCTCTCACCCTTCGCTTACGACCCAAACAGCGGTAGTGCTTATAGTTCACACTGGGATGCTCCTCCCCACACTGCAGCCACCATTTGATTGTGAGGTATTCTTCTTGCCAGCTTTCAGGCAGCAGTCCAGTCACCATTTAGTTCTCTGAATCACAAGCCTGTCAGGTGTATCCAGGCTGCCATGTCTTTGTCAGACACCCTTCTCGCTGGGGCCATATAACTTTAGTAGATGTATGGTTTTGTTTTTCAATTTGTTCTGGGACAACTTGGGAAGCTTTTTTAGGAATTCTGTTGGTGATTATCTCTTGGCATGATGGCTGGTCCCAGTTGACTGATAGTGAACCGCTTACCATCTTTCGGCATCACTAGACTAAGCATGAATATTCTTTGATCTGACTTTGGTGCAGTGCCAGATTCGAGTGAAAAACTGCAGAAGCTGGTTTCTGAGTTTGGCAGAGTGTGTTAAAGGAGAGTTTTGAAAATAAATGAGAATAAAAGCAAGGTTAATAAATTTTGTAGCAGAGAGAGTCAGGCTAGTTGGAGTGTGGGTTTGAATGGAATGAATGTGTATGAGTAGATGACCAAGCTAGTCTCTCCTGTGCCTTTTCTTTGGTATTCCTTGAAATTGGTTCCCCAATTCCCACTATCCATCCTGCCTACATCATTTTGGAATATCATTAATGAAGGGGCCACAAGCTAATGAGTCAGTCTTTAGAAAGTATTAACCAAGGACAGGTGGGCTGTTCAGCAAGGCGCTAGGGTTAGATTCAATTGTGTGTTGTATTGTCAGACCCTTAGACTTTATGTGATGTCCATTATTACATTAGTGTAGTTAATGACTAGTTTCTGTACTACGATTCTTTGTGACTTTAGTAAAATTGAGCTAGTTTTAATCATAGAATAATAAATTTATCATGTTTCCTTCATTCTTTTAATGTTATTAACTTCTTTTATACCCACAGACTAGATAAATCATGGATATTTATCACAAAATATATCAGTTTTTCTCTGTTATTCACACACTTCATAGCTTTCACTTGTTAGGAGATTTTCCTTACTGATTATACAATGTTTAGATTTATGCCACTTCCAGGAAAATGCAGCCCTCTGTGATCAAGTGGCAGAAGTTCAGCAGCAGGTGGTTGTAGCAACAGAAGAGAGAGCATTTCTTTTGAAAAGACTTTGTCAGCACCAGACCACAACTGACAACAATAATCAGCTCAGCACCAAAGTAAAAAGAAATATGTTATATAATCTCCATATTTTTCATAATGTCAGCTTTTTAGTGAATGTTATTTCAGTTTTGTCTGTGTTAGGGCTTGGTTTAAAACAGTACTTCATGTCTTTGAACTTGATAAATCGTTTTGGAAATAGTTCTTACATTGAGAGTTTTTAAAAAGTCATTAGCTAAATTGGATAGATGAAACTGCGAATGTACCATGGTTTTTGTGTATTGCCTTTGGCAAGTGCATCAGTAATGTTGATCCCATATCAGGGAAAACTTGGATTGGATACTAGTCAGTGTCATACGTGAAAATATTGTTTAGAAAAATCATGATTGTTTTCAGTAGAGGCTTGATTACTGACACTTCCCTTAAGTTGGTAGTTGTATTTGTTCCATGTGAGTTGAATGAAGGCTTGCTTGCAAAATTACAATCAGCATCCACTTCTTTGATACTCTTGCACAAAAAGTGTTCATCTTACCCTGTTGATAGATTTTCAAGGCCATTATTCCAATTGAATATTTGTTAAAACAATAGAAGAACAGTTCATTTACTGGTAACACTAGCTTAGGACAGCACTTACTGTTTGTAATACAATACTATATATGGATTCTATGTTAATTCCTGTAAAAGACTTTTCTTTTGGAATGCCTTTGTTGGATGGTAATTGCATGTTACCAGGATGACCATATAAGGCTGAACACTTTCATTCATGTTCTTATAGGAGCAGCTAATGAAATTCCATTTGATTTTCCTCATATAAGAGACTGAGGCCCCAGGCAGAAATTAAGTGCTGTTTTTGTAATGTATTACTTTGTTTTCCAAATAATGTGGCTTCATTAATTGTCTTCTCAGGACCTTGAAACACTACTAATTTTTTTCTTTAAAGCTGAGAAGAAGAAGTATTAATGAATATAATCAATATTGTTTTTAATGTATCACCAGAGCAGCAACTACTTTGTATTGGGCAGTGGCAGTGTGGACAACTCAGATACTAAAAAACCCAAGCTGACATCATTAAAGCGTAAACCTTCAGATCTTAGCCAAGGTGAGTGTAGATTGATATGAGACAACTCAAGTGCATTGTCATTTAAAACTGAAAGAAACTGATCTTGTCTTATATAGAAATACTCTTTCATTTTATCATGCTTGCCACATCCTTGAATATGTGCCTCATTTTCAGGAAGTCCTAGCACTACTGCATCACCAGTTGGGTCATCTGAAAAGGTGGTTAAGGCCAGGAAAAGCGGGAGTAACAAGCCTAAGCGCCTTTGCCCACCAATCACTCTTGATTCAGCTGGACGGCCTATCTTTCCTATCACTCTTGGACCTCTTACCATTCATAGCCTCGGTGAGGTGAGTCTTGTAATCTTGAAATTCATTCTTCACTTCACAACAATTAGAGGACACAAGCTAGGCATTCCAGTCAAGGCAGTCCATAAAACAGAAAACCAAAGTATGTGCTATTTTCAAATAACAATCATTGACAGGCCAGCCAGTCATAGCACCAAGTAAAGGTGAATATAACAGTCAGGGTTGGAGGGCTCATAACTCATAACCGTTTGTTGTATCAGTTGAACTGTAATTTGGATTATGATTTAGACATTTCAGGACTATGATTTATTTAGCCTCTCCATAAGTAGAGCAGTTACAAGAATCAAGGAAACATGTATATCAGTAGAAACACTCAACTGTATTCAGTAAACAGTATCCTTACATATTGTATATTTAAGCATAAAACACTGGCAGTGTTAATTCTATTGCCTTTGATAGGGTTTCTATGGAACTCTAATACTCTTTGTTCATATGGAAGAAAAAATAATGTGAGAAATTAAAAAAGGCTGATGAGATATGACCATGCATTTACAGATTGTGAGTGACCGTGAAGCTTACCATAATGAACAGTGCATCTTCCCAGTTGGCTTCTGCTCCTCTAGAATCTATGCAAGTCTTAGAGATCCCCTAAAGCCAGTGTTATACACCTGCAAGATAGTGGATGGAGGTCTTTCCCCAAGGTAAAGTTATTTATCAATTTATTTTTCTCCTAATCATTAATTCAATTGTAAGTAAAGCATCTTGTCACCAAGAAGGCAGGATCGATGTTTTCAATAGAAAAACATGAAACTCAAATGAATCCAGAAATGTTTGAAAATGGTTTTAAATAAACCCACCACTGTTTGAAAATGGTTAACCACTATTCTGATTGTAACCTCTTCCCAACAAATTTCTGCTTCTCACCTCAATATTCTTCTGATCATGAGTATAGAAATGTTGAGATTATTGTCATGGCCACCCTTTTAAAGAAGTTCTAGTTGGAATGGGCATTAGAGATATAGATAGATAGATAGATAGATTACAGTTTAGCCATTTCTGTCAATATTGTACTGAGTCTGTGTTAAATGTGCTGTTTTCAAGATAGATGAGGCACAGCCACTCAGTATTTTTTTTTTTTTTTTGTGCTGTGCAAGATTCATTTTATTATCTAATTTGTCATGTTAACTAAGGTGAGTGAAAATTTTAAAATTTCAAGAGAATAATCATCCTGTAATTAATTTGATCATATCTTGTTCATATGATAAATCCTTTAACAGAGTTACTTGTATGTAGTAATGAGAACTGTTTACTAGTGATCTTGCCTGTGTTTATGTGGCTGTATACTGTTCAGTCAGCATTTTCAAGAGAAGTGGACTATTCCACAGATTCTTTGTTTGTGTCTGATTGTTATTCATATCTTTACTTATTACTGTACTTATTTTTGGTTACATTCTTAATAATTGAGACAAGACTAGGGACTATTTTTTTTTTTATTTCTTGGGTTTCTTCAAGTAATCAAAACTGATTTAATATCAAACTGTGAGATACATAACCTAGACTCTTGTGTCTTAAGACCATAGATAGTTTGCAGTATTACTTGAATTTTTTTATTACTCTAAGCATCATGTGTGCATCACTCATACTGATTTTAATTAAATCCAACAGTCCATCCAAAAATTAGCTAGTTTGATTAGCTCCCAAGACACCTGCTACGCCAAAGCAGTATCACGCCCACTTTCAGCCTTTGTATCCTGTGTATCAAATTCATCCACAGAAAAGCAGGTCATTATTGTCTTAAAGTTAGATGTTCTGGCAAAAATCTGCTTATTTCATCACATGTGTCAATCTATTGGAACTTCAAAAGTAAAAGAGGACATTTTTTTTAAAGAAAACAAGTATATCTTCAATACCTTTTATGAATTTGGTTTAAAAAGTATCTTGGGTGTCTCATGCTTCACATGCATTACAAGCTGAACAGATCCCATACTCTTTAAAGTTTTCATGTGCAGTTAAAATTTTGGTTACATTGGCAACTTTTATAGGATTCACAAATTTCATTGTTGAATAGAAACATTAGCCTTTATTCTGATAAAGTCTGTTTTCTGTAGGATTATGTTTCTTGTACAGCTTTAACTCAATGTGAAAGGTTTAGTACTTTGTATGGTGTGGTGGTGAATCAGTCCTCAGCCTCAGATATTTATCAGTTTAAACATAAATTAGCAGATATGTCCTCAAGGTTGTGGATTTATCTGATGTGGCATTGATTACAAGGTTTGGTTTTAATGTTTTGCCTGTTCTCTGTGGCTATCCACATAACGTATATGAAATATATTTGCATTGTGTACATATATATGCATATAAAAAAAACTTGTTTTGGGCAGTAGTATCTTATTCGTTGGATAAAATACACGTCAGTTTAACACACCTATTTTTCATTAAGTAAACAGAATTACTCTCTTGAAAGAATTGATTTTAGAATACCCTAGGTTTGATTATATATATTAATGAATCTTTTTACAGGTTTGAGGTAGTGTGTGAAGATGAAGAAGATGCAGTGGTTGTTGGGAACTCTCCAGCAGAATGCCACAATCATATTCTTCACACAATTAACCTTGCACTCGACATGGATCTGCTCACAATTAGGTATAGATTACGACATATATTGTGTATATATGTGTTGTATAGTACATGTATTTTATATGCATTTATAGTGATAGCAAGATGAGGACCCTTGGAATTATTGGTGAAAAGCATACAAACTTCTGCATAACCCTTTTCAACATGTAAACATTTTAGACTCAAATAAGTTTTTCAGGTGAATTTATGCATTGATGAAACTGTTCATAATCCTGCAAAATTTACAGATTTTATTACAGTGACAACTTGAACGACAAAAATGTAGTTACTGATAAAAGAGCTCAAATTTTAAGTATCTAACTTTGCCAGGCCAGAAGGTAGTGACAGTGAAGAACGAGGATGTCGCTTTTTTGGACTGACACACCCTAGCGTGCAGAATGTTCTTCAGGCATGCCCAGGGGCTAGAAAGTGTTCTCGGTACAAGTGGGTTAAGTTTGAGGTGAGTTATTTAATCCTTCCTAACTGAAAGTATGCTGTTGATAAGTATTTTTATTTGTTATAAAGAAGCAGGTAATGTGAATTCTGTTTTACTTGTGCCAAATTAATACATACATGTCATTTCTCAGCTTTTGTTTTAATTGAAGTTCTTTTAGTGTTTTAGATTATACATACTGTAAGCCAGAATTGCAGATGATTGGTCGTTTGAGTTTTATATTTTCTAGAAAGGTGTGAATGAGACTTCTGCAATAAATATAGAAGTGTGTTAAAGCTGTGTATTTGTCACCCTGGTTGGTAAATTATTAGAGTTTTTTTATAAATTGACATTATATGAGATGAGACTAAGATGGGGCAACAGTAGTATACTGTTCAACCATGGTATGGAGTGGAAGTCCTCACAGTTGTATGTATATGATGCTGTTCTTTTAATTAGACTAGAGGATGAGTTTTATAGACTGGTAGGTTGCACAGATGTGTGCTGTAGGAGGATGTTACAAGTAAATGTGGGTAAGTTGAAAATTCTTGCTTTTGAAAGATTTAGGCTTTTGCATTGCATTATCTTTCAAATACAAAAAAATTATAAGTTGTATATGAGTTTCCACATTTAGGAGTGATGATTAGTAAAGATTGTAGAAGAAGAACTGAAGTTTAGAGGAGAGTCATGCAAGAAGAATTGGAGGTACACTCAAGGCCCTAGTGAGTACAGAGAATTTTAGTTTGTTGTATTCACTAAAAGTGCATACAACATATTAGATATTATTAAAGATTATACTGAAAGAGGGATTTGCATAGAACTAAAAATCACACATTTCTATAATTTAACTTTGCTTTTTCTATCCCAAATGATTTGTTTTTAGTAATTGTTTAATAACAGTGTCTTTATGTTCAGGTATGTCGCAATGAAGCTGAAGTTGAGAGTGTGTTTGAAGCAGAGAAGGAAGCATCACTGTGTCATGAAGCTCTTCTTCGAAATATCCGATTTGCTCGACACCATGTCACATCTCCTTAAAGACTGAATAAAGCATCAGAAATCATAAAGCTTTCTACATGTACACAGATATGTGAAAAGTTCTTTCACTGATAGTCAGGTTTCTTAGAGTAAGAAAGGTACTGTTAAATTGCAACCAAAAATCCAGAGGAAACTTAAATTTGTAAATATATGATAAGTTAATAAATTCTGACAAGAAACTGTGTTATTTAATACCTTTGGGTGCTTAACTTGTTACACAAGTCCACCACATCTCTGTTGCTGAAGAGTCACACTTCACTGAGTGCAATTCTCTTGCCAACCTTACTTCTGTGCCTCTTGTCTTGGACACACTTTTTGTATTGTATTTTTATGGAAAGGTCTGGGTCCAGGATGTGGATGGGGAGCTGTGGTTATGGTGCATTACACATGACAGCTAGAGACTGAGTGTGAGCAGATATGGTCTTTTTTCGTCTTTTTCCTGGTGTTACCTCACTGACGCAGGGGGTGGTAATGCTGTTTCCTGTGGGGTGGTGTGGCGCCGGGAATGGTTGAAGGCGAGCAAGTATGAATAGGTAAACATGTGTTGATATATATATGTATGTATACATACATGTATGTGGGAGCGGGGGGCTGGAAGTCCTTCCCTCTCATTTTTAATTTTCCAAAAGAAGGAACAGAGGAGGCCAAGTGAGGATATTTCCTCAAAGGCTCAGTCCTCTGTTCTTAACACTACCTCACTAATGTGGGAAATGGCAAAAAGTATGAAAAAAAAATACATGTATATGTGTGTCTGTGTATATGAGTGGCTGGGTCTTTCTTTGTCTGTTTCCTAGCACTACTTCGCTGATGCAGGAAGCTGTGATCAAGTATAATAAAAAGAATTCATGTATGTCATTATGGTTTCTTCTTTATGTACATGTAATTACTATGTCTCCACTAATCCTTCTTTCTTCCAGTGTGGGGTAGTTGAGTGCTTCACTCCTCTCTTCATATCTCATTCCATTTGATTTTAGAGAAGGGAATGTGATTACTATTTGTGTATTTTAGGGAAATAGTAATACTCTTATGTTGCTCTGTCTTTTAACCTTATGTAACACACATATACACACTCCATCTTACATTGGTTTAATATTCAGTAACCAACAC
>JAUTXX010113148.1:0-16331 GCA_032273605.1 Panulirus laevicauda
CACACACACACACACACACACACACACACACACACACACACACACACACACACACACACACACACACACACAGATGCATTCTACTCTATCATCCCGTCTTTGCCACAGTACAGATTAAGGCCACAGATAACCTCGTTATAAATCATCAGGTCTCCTGTAATCTGTCTTTCCCATTATCATCACATTCTTTACAGAAACTGTGCCTAAGACATATGCCCTAGTCACAGGCCATCTCAGGTAAAAGGAGAACGAGTAAAAGGGAAAAAGTAGAATTTACTCTGGGACCCACCGGCGGCTACAGACCTGAAAGCTGTGAGTAGAAGTATTACAGGAGGCAAGAAAGACAACAAGAGGAAGAGAATTCCAGAGTGCGGCAGTTCACTGGAAGGAACTATCATAGAGATCAATCCTCGAGTACCTTGCTCTCCGCATAGAAACTGTAGAAAGCAGCAGCCAGACACGTGCCTCGGGTCAAGTTGTGGTAGCAGAGACACGCAGACATTTCACGTGAGCAGTGACCGAGATTAAACCTGTCGAGCAGATAAAGATATCAAAGGATGGGAAGGTTAAAGAGAAGTGATGCTAGAAGAATCAATAACGAGGGAGGCTTTAGAGCGCGCTCTTGCTTAATAAAAAGGTGGACAAAGAAGAGCGCTGTATATATAGGATCGCTGCTTACAAGAAAAATAATTACAGGACCTACACAACCCCTTCGTCTTTTGGGAAGCAGAATTTAATGATATTGATTATGTGGGTTTTCAGTGATAGAGTGGAAAGATATCATGTCCTACATGTTTATGCTATTAAGGGTTGAATAGCAGTGATATGAAAAAAAAACACAGTGAAACAAGTTACTCTTGCATTGCAGTACGTATAAAACAACGTTTTAGCTCCATGAGATGTAAACAGGTTTCTAATTCCCCATTCCGAGATGTTGTACGATCCGAGCTGAGAGAAGAAATATGTTGAATACGTGAAAGAAAACAAATACCTGAAAGAGGAGAGGTAGGAAAGTAAGATGCCGTAAAGAGGAAACATCAGCGTAAAAGTAAAAAAATATTAGAAGTAGAAGAACGATCTATGAAGAGAAGAAAAGATTAGCGGATAGGACAGAACCCTGATGGACACCACTGTCGATAGAAGGAGGAGGGAAGTTCTTCCAGTAAAAACTACTGCATTAGAAAGGCCGGAGAGGAAGCTGTTCACAAGGGAACAGAAAGAAACGGGATAACTAAAGAAAGAAAGTTTAGAGAAATTAGTAAGACACTCAGGCCAAACCCTGACACATGATTTGGAGATAAAACAAAAAAATCACCATAAAACTTGAAAAAGGAAAACTAGTGGTGAGACACATACAGAGGGTCACCAATATATCTATCACTGCTAATTCCTTATCGAAAACCAGAAAGAAATGTGATGATTTCAGAGTTAATGAGAGCTTTAATAACTCAGGACGTAGACTTGAGAGAAATTGGACAATAGCTACAATGGCTAGAGTGGTTTCTTTTCATTGGGATGGGCTGTACTAAGGCATGCTTCCTAGAAAGTCTGTTTTTTTTCAGAGGCGAAATAGTCGAGTAAAGATTGGATCTTGGCTCGAGGAGGTATACCATATGGGCCATATACCATGGCCACTTGAAATAACTGACTGTTATTTTTCTCTCCTGTATCTCCCCTGATGATGTGATTATTACACGAAAGTGCACATGGGAACTCTTCGTGTTTCATTTTCCCCGTGGACTCATAGGATATATATATATATATATATATATATTGCACATAGAACGTAAGTTACCATATCCCAAAGCTGGTTTTAGTGCAAAGCGAAAATAGACTTTTGCAGACATGTTGGTTTTACTGACATGTCGGCTTAATAATCAGAAAACATTTTCTATATGGTGAGCATAGTTTTGTAGTGATGGGAGAAAATTGAGTTTAAGGAAAATGTGGGGTTGATAGATGTAAAAGTAGAAAAAGTAGATGAAATACTTGAGGTGATTAATATATGAAACCCCCACCTAACTTCCTTTGGCATCCGCATTGTAGAATTATGGCCGTATCCATGGGGACAACATGGACAGTCCTTCCTCTGAGGCATTCCATATTGTAAACATAACCATGATAATGATGATTGATATGTTAATTATTTTAGCTCTTTCAACCTCAAAGTAAAGATGAATTCACTGCATCTATTTGTTTCAGCAATTTATGCTATTGACTAATGAAATAATCTTGTTTCATTCTCGGAGATCCTGGAAAGCAATCTTAGGTAACATCACAATTCTTTTTCTTAGAAAGGTTTCCTCAAGTATTTATGAATAAATTGATACATTCACATATAAGTACATCATACTTGTTCACCATTTTCCACATAGCAATGTAGTGCCAGGAACAGATGAAGAATGGCCTCAGTCGCTCACATCCTCTCTTTAGCTGTCAAGTATAACACCAAGACTAGAGCTCGTTATCCACAGCTAAGCCCCACAGATCTTTCCATAGTTTCCCCTGACTGCTTCATTTGCCTTCGTTTGGTCCACTGACAGCACACATACCACATACTTGTAAATTTCACTCTCTTACTCTAAACTTTTAAATGATTTGCTCTACTATAATTTTAGAGTGATTCCTGAAAATGACCAATTGTCTGTTGATGTGTGGAAGAAAAAGTCTTTATTTTGATATTCTTTAATTTATCTAAGTTACAGTACTAAGACCTTGAAATTTATAGATGTAATTGTAGAAACGCCTTGAAATCACAGGAAAGCGTAAGCTATTTTTTCAGAAGAAAAGCTGCAAATTCTATTAATCCAGTTCTGTTACATTCAACTCGAATTGATAAAGGTAATGAAATATAAAGCCAAATGTATGTTACAAGCTAAAAAATTCTTCCGTATTCCCTTACTTTTTGATAAAACTTGCAATGAGGAAATCCACCTTTTGGAATGAATGGGAGAGTCTTGGGGACATTGCAGTGCTGCAGATAAGGGAAAAAAATCTGAATATATGTATGCCAGGTTTTTTGAGAAAGTGGGAAATGGGTTTGGATGATTCTTTAGTCTAGTTGTTATGTTATTGATTTAACTTTAGAATGATCCTGCATGTTGTTTCAGTTCATGAGAAAATAATATCTTCTTTTGTTTTGAAACATCTATATAACTTTTTCTTTCATGGAATATGTCTTTTGAGAGGTACACAGTTGCACTGCTTATGTTTATTCCAATCCTCCAGTCATCTGGTAAGCTAAATGTTTTCTTGGTTGATTTTTCAGAATTTGACAAGATGTCTGACCAATTCTATTCAGATGAGGAATTTCTCAATATAATGGTTGCTGTGTTTGACTTTAAGGTCACAATCAATGACATCAAGCAGTTCAAACCAAACTTTGTGCAGAAGATCTTTGTGCATTTTATCCGTGACTGTGGAGCAAATATTGAACAGATTCATCAGGTAAGTTGGCTGAACTGTTTTGAACTTGCATATTGATAGAGAATCATAATATGGTGGAATCCTTTATAATAGAATTCAAAGATGACCAACCAAGGAGATTAGATAAAGGAAAGGGAATCAGGAAAGTGCAATTAGTCTAACAGTTTGGAATTCAGAAGACACATTTGCACTCCAGGAAAGTGTGGAGGGCATATATAAGTAAATTTACCACCTGTGCCTGATTAGGCCCATGTTTTGTGAAGTGATATATAAATACCATATATTACTTACAACTCTTATAGCCTACGTAAAACTCTCAAGATTTTTGGTTACCCAAAGCACTCCCAAGCAGACCCCATCCTGCTAGTTCATTGAATATGTACTGGGTTTGAATGACTGAAATGCACCTAGATATAGATGCTTAGAATCATGGCAAAATTTAACATGTATTACATGCTGGGTTTGAATGGCTTATTATGTTTATCGGGTAATATTCCAGAATTTGTTAAGTTTGCATGTGTGAGGAGATCCCTCCCCCTTTTTTTTCCTGGGTATGGACAGAGGTAATGTTAAATGGTTTCACTTTTTTTAATGTGCAGAGTCAAGCAGGTAAGAAGCATTTTCATAAGTGAGGTCATTGATTTACTGATTATTGGGCATGGGTTGAGGATGTGTAGCAACTTCAGAGGATTCATTTACCTGATCTACCCCTTGGAAGTAGGAACAGAGTAGATAATGATATATTATCCTTTACTATCCTGATAGTTGATTGTTTTTCTTATGAAATTAGTATATTTATCTTATTATAAATAGTTTAACCTAAACTACATCTCTTTCTTCCCACAGCTACCATTTGACGTCTGCGACTCAGTTCAGCAATACCCAGAAGAGCATCGTGATGTGATGAGGAAAATTGCTCTTGCCAGAGTCGTAAATTGGCTCTTTAGTACCATATATGATGATGAATCCTTCATGCCAGCTGATCTTTTTGACCCAAGTAAGTTAATTACTACATTATCTCAAAATGTAAGTTATATTCATGGTCAGACAGCATTCCGATCTGTTAAGCAACAAGTTCCTATTTACCTCTTGCAAGACATTTATGATAATCATTCTCTTGTTTAGAATTTCACAAATCTTTTAGCAGTGTTTGGATTACATAAATGAGTATCATTTAGTATCACCAGTGATGACAAGAGAAAATTTTGCCCATGTAGTTCTTGCATTTTATAGATGACGAGGGTGAATGCATAGGGCTTGAAATCCTCCCCTCCTTTATTGTTACTTTTCAAAAGTGGGAACCAAGGAATATGTCATAATAATTTTTCCTCAGAGGCAAAGTCATAAGTCCATGATGCAGCATCACCAAAGCATAAAAACAGTGAACAGGTAAAAAAAGAAGAGAAAGGGATGTAAAATGTCAAATGTTTTCTGTTATCCTTAACAGATCTGTTACATGTTGCACTAATTTCATTATAATTGCTTGTGAACTTTCATATTTATTTTTGATCTTCTTTGGAAATGGTTTAGAAATCATCTTTTCTTCAGATATTTTTGCTGCTTTTCTCAACTTAGGGTTTTGTATAATGTAACCTTGTCCATGTGAATGTTGGTTGATGAAATTTTACCTGGTTGGGTGCGGTATATGACAAGGATGCATTTTCCCTTTCCGCTGTTGATTATGATACATGTTCAGTTTTTCTAGGCATTCTTGAAGAAGTGTCTGAGTGTGAATTATGTATGCACCCATGCTGAAAGTCAAGAGTATTTAAGCTGTGTAGTTGTGAATGTGATATTAGATTATTTGTATTTCAAGCAAGATTTTTTCATGAGTGTTGCGGCTAGTCATCACTGTTAGGCTAGAATTTAGGGACTGTTTACATGAAGGGTACTGTTAAGGTGTTCATAGAGACTTTTGCATAGGCCCCCATGCTACTTCAAAAATGTCATATTAGACACTTGTATTTGAGTTTGTAATGGTTTTCTGAGGCATATTCTGTAAGTGATAGGCTTTGGTTTTGGAACATTACAGATGGCAATGCGGATTGTGCAGATGAGACTTGTTTGATGTTGCTTTACTAATAAGGGAAGCAGTTTGATGCAAAATAATTGAATTTTTCCATGGATATGTAAAAGTTTGCATTTATCTGTTATCATGATTTGATTTGCTCCTGAAATTCATCCCCCTCCCCCATATTTTTTTGTAGGGAAGGTGTTTAGGAAACTTGAGCCCCATCCATTGATCAGATAATGAAGTTTTCATGACCTTTGTTGATAGGATTATAACATTCTTTCTCCCTGATATTCATACATTTCCATATTCTCTGTGTGGAATACATAACTATGGAATATGGTTGGTTCTTTTTAGATTTAAGTTAATGACTGACCAAATGATTCAGTTTTGTTACTTTTTTCCATCCATTTCATCCCTTCAAGGTAAGCTTTCAGAGTCAGGCCTTCAGCCAAGCTCATTGCACCTTCAGACTCTCAGTCAGCTGGTGTATAATCCCAGTATGTGTGTTTGGATATTTTGGTTATTAGTTACTTCGAGACTGCAATGAAAATATCAGTGAAAATCACATCAATGTGTTTGTTTAGTAATACTTCGTTCCACTTGCAGTGATCACTTTAAATATTGAGAGGTTTACTGTACGCTCGGTTAGGTTTTGTGAGCTGATATTTTTTCTTTTCATGATTATTTGTATTACAGACATTCAATGTCAGCCTAAATCTGACCATAGTTAGCTTGGCATAAATTAGCATTCCTTTGAGTGATCTCTGCAGGTAGAATAGGGTTCTGGTAACAACAACAACTCCATTATTATTTTTTTTGGCTATTGATGTTACTTTTGCCTTGCCTCTAAGCAAAAAATTTCCAATATTTTTTCTTACTGTAAGTCAGGTTCATGTTTGTACCTTAGAAATATATAGAAAGTGCCCTTCTTATGTCATCTGACATGGTGATTATGTTCACTGTTTGAATTTGATAACCACTGTTATTTTAGTTAAAACTAGTTCTCTGCTTTTCTTTAGAACCTTATCAGTTTAAAGTCATTTGCTAATTTTTTGTTTTATCAGAGCAGAAGAGAACAAGAAGATTTTTTTCACTGCTGCTAGATTATGTGTATGCTTGTAATGAAGACACAGAACTTTTCAACAGCATAAAGGAACAGGTGAGTGTTTGTCTATGTATGATTAGTGGTAACTTCCAGTATTGCTTTCTTATGATGTCAAGTATAGTTCTTCTGGACTTGGCTGGTTTGACTCTCTAGTTGGAAGTGAAAGAACATGAGCCAGATATGTCCAGAATTTATGCAGACCTATTCATAACCTTTCTTTCCCTTGTCATATTACTTGTAAGCACATGAGTGAGTAATGAAAGGTAGATGAGAGTGAAGGAAGGACAGTTTTTTCATGCCTAGTAAGAGTGAGTAATTGAAGATGAATAAGAGTGAAGGAATGACAGTTTTTCCAAGCCTAGAAAGGTATGTCAGGCTCAAAGTGCAAATTACTTCAGCAGAGATATTGAATATTTTGCCATGACATCAATGTCACATGCATTATGAAAAGATTGGTTAATGTTTTTGAGATATGAAAATGTATCTTTTTTTTATAGATATGTTGCATGTATGAATTCTAGCATGCAATGTCTCGAGGTAAATCTTGTCATAGATACTCGTAGGAAGGCAGGTACCCAGCTCTTTCAAATGTGAAATGTTGCATATAAATTACAATTCAGGGACAGTAATATCTTTTTATTGTGATTAACATTGTTCCCTCTTTTTGTGGGGTGGGTCATATACATTAACTCTGGAATCATTCATACAGATCCTTTTAATCTGCATGGGATTACCTTTAGAGAATATTTAGTTCCTCATTCTGCTAGGTTAAGGGCTGTTACTAGATGAGTGAAAGGGTATATTGATTGTGGGATATTGTGGTGTGAGACAATATAATTTTAATGAGATAAAGTGCTCAGACAGCTCTCACTAGAAGCCCTGCAGACAACACTAAAAGAGAGCAGAATTAGAAGTAACCTTTCATTCTTCAACAGAAAATAGTATATTTATCAAAGCAAATGTTTCTTGTTCTTTACCTTGGATGACTGGAGGCTTTTGACTTAAGTGGTCTTCATTGAGTTTATATCTCTTATGATTTGCTTATTATGCATATTTCATATGAATCTTTGATGTTCTTTTTAGTAAAACATTAGAATATCAAACTTTAGAATTGGTTTATTGATTTGATAGGAGTAGGGTATCTTGATTTGTCACAATACCGAAAGATAATCTAGCAATCAGATGAAAGTAAATTTTTTCACAGGTAGCCATCAGATATGAAGCCAAGATGATGCAATGTGAAAATATTGAGAAGTTTAAGGAGAAGATCAAACAACTGAAAATGGAAGATGCAGAAAACCAGATCCGTGAGGAACAGGTTAGCTCCAGAATTGCTATGTTTGTTTTACTAGCTTATTTTGATTTTGAAATAACCAAACCACTGGGACTTACATAATTGAAAAGACTCCTCTAGTCTTTGTTTGATGAGCCTTCATGCTCTGCCAATTGCTATGCATGAAGCAGAGCTATCTAATGTAAACTGTAATTCCACTGCTCCAGTAAATAGATCACTCAGTTTTTGGTATCTCTGGAAATGGATGAATATAGTATGCATATTTTTTCTTGATTTGGAAGACAGTATCTGTTTGGTTTCCAAAAAGATCTGTAAATACACTGGTATGCTAGATTCAGATATTGCATCACCTCAGACTCCTTCATTGACAGAAATCCATGATAAGAATATTCTTGTTTAACTTTGTGGCATTATCATTTCAGGGTCATTGTGTGACTGACAGTCCATAACTTCTGCACATTATTTTTAGTGGACCCATGTTGTCACTTAGGCGAAGACTTGATAGCTTTTTCTTTTTATTTTAGGAACTGGAACGAATAGGACTGGTCAAAACTAGATTGCAAAGATGCCAGGAGACAAAAGTTGACTTGAAATCCCACATGGAAGACTTAAAGATGGCCATCTCCACCGTAGTGACAACCATCAAGGATGCTGAACTGGAAGTTATGGAGGTAAGAATAAATTTTGTCGTCATGCTGATTTATTTTTATTCCGTAAGCAGTAAGAACAGCACTGGCATTTTCATCAACAGTTTGTTGAACAGCTTTCTAGATACATATATTCTTAAAAAAAATTTACTCTGTTTATAATGTATGCTCTTGCTCCTCTTTCCCTTCACATCTTTGTGCTGTACCTTTAACACCCTTCATATACTTGTACTCCCTGTGACCATTTAGAAACAAAGAAATTCAGGGAGTGAGCATTCACAGTGAAGTGATTTATGGCTTATATATAAAGTTTAAGCATCTACAGAAATGTTTATCAGATGCAAGCAAATACAGTAGTTTTGTGCAAATAGAATTAGAGAGTCTAAAATGAGTGATCTGTCCTAATGAACAACAGTGCACTCCATTCGAGAAGCTATTGGCAAGATTAGGAAAGTGCTGAAAGTATTACATCATGAGATGCTCCTTACATTACCAGACAACATAATTAAGTTATAGAGACAATTGAGAGATTACTAACAACCTGGACTGAAGATGTGAGGTAACTTGACTTGGAAAACTGTGAGAATGATTCAAGAAAAATATCTGAAGCTATTTGAAAGTTCTCAACTAGAAGAAGGTTAAGACTCACTGGTGGAACCTGTCATAGCTTACCATGGCGGATTTCATAGGTCTCATTATCTTGCAGCATCAGATGAAAGAAAGTGCTAAAGAATCAGCTGAATGCAATCCACCTATTTTGAATAGAGGAAGGTCGATTTACACTTGAACAGGTCTTTAATGTGGATATCTGTAGTTTTCTGTATAGTCATTGCTAAGATCATTTCCCAGGAGGAATAGATGAAATTATTGGTTTTTCTGGTCTATGAAATATTCAGACACAGTTAAAAGTTTTGGTACTGGCATAGCTCTAGGTTTTTGTCCATATCTGCTATGACTGAAATCTTAATGTTGGACCTTTATACAAACAAAGAAATGGGCAGAAGATACACATATTCATTTATCTGTTAATTCATGCTCCATTTCCGTTAACAATGTTTAGGGTGCATTTGGAGCATGCAGGCATTCAAATCATTTGTAAATTCTCTCAACTGATGCACAGGATGACAAAATTAAGTCTTTCACACATCAGAGACTGTCATTCTGCCATCTTCATTGGTTCCATGGGTTGAGTCAAGTTCATAGAGCATCTCAGTTTTGCCCTGTGTTTCAAACTTAAAGATGAACTTTGCTTGTGCAAGTGTTTCTGATTTTTTTTTCTACTTTGCACACTATGTTGACATCTCAAGTATGACTGTTTTCTCATCTCTTGGTATTAGAATTTTAATTTGTACAGTATTGGCTTTATGCATCAAGTACTGGAGTTCACTAGTCATTGCCATGGCCACCACCTTGAGGGAGTTCCAGTTGGCAACAGGCATCAAAGATATGGTTAGAAAGAGAGATAGTCACATATTTTCATTCACTCACGCTCCCTAAAAGAAAGCCTCCGCTGTACACAACCATTCATTTAGTTGATGTCCTTTGTTCACATCAGCTCATCTTTGTACTGAATATGGCCATATGTATAACTTTTTTGTTGCTTACCTACCTGACCCTGTTTTACAAAGTTCCTACTAATTTATACAGGTTTGGATTAGCTAGAGCTTTTATTTTTCCTCTTTTTGTGCCAAAAAAATCCATTCATACATTAGAACTGGAATGAATATTCTTCTGTGTGGACTTCTTGTACATATCATACTATGCATCAGTCAATAGGATGAGGATTATCTGTTTTGAAAATTTCAGTTTTGTTTTAAACCTGGAGATGAATTTACCTCTATTGTTTCAGGGTAAGGAAAAAGTGGAGAAGCTTGCCAGCCTGGTAGTACAAGCTAGTGAATATCAAGAAATTGAAGAACGTGAGCATAAATTGTCTTCATACAAGAATGAGAACCAGGGAAAGAGTGAACACTTGACAGAACTAAAACAGGCCTTAAATGTTTTCAAAATGGCTTTTCAGTTGCTGAATAGTCAGCTTCTTGTACTTGCACAAGAGACTAAACAAGAAGTTATGAAGAAAAAGTAAGCTTGATGTTACTCTCTTCTATGTTACAGTAGAGTTATGCATGATGTTGTTCTAAAACATTTTAGTTATCAGCTTTTTCTTACACCTTTATAGTCAAAGGTTGAACTTGAGCACACATAATGAGTTGGTCAGATCTTTTTTTTTTCTTCAAAATTTACTTGATGATCTTAAGTTCCAATAAGTCTGGGGAAAATAGAGAGCATTTAGAATTTTTAGATACATGCGTATGATCAACGGATGCCATTTTCAGCAAAATAGACAGAACATTTATTTATCAAGTATCTTTTATTATTTGGTGTTGAAGCCGTTGTAGCACACCATTTTCTGTATGCTTCACATATATGACATCAACTCTGCATCTTCAGATTGTGCACAGCATGTTTTAATTTTGAGAGAGTGAATGTAACTCACAACTACACATTAGGGTTACCACCAGGGCTGGTGACACATTAGCTTCCACATTTATCTGCCGATTCATGTTTGACACCCAGACCGTGTGGGTCTTTCAGTGCACCTACCTGTGATATTGAAATGGTAACCTGACATATGCATATATGAAGTTGCCTTTGAATTAAATATGAGATTGTTTTAGATGGAATAACATCAATATCTTATGTTTGTTAGGTTCTCTTCCCGTAGTTCCATGAAGTATTATGATATTTGGCACACAGTGATGGGGTATCCTACTTTTTTTTTTTTACACATCAGGATAGAAGGGAGACTGATAAAACCAGCCATATATATTTTTGTGTGTGTGGATATGGTGAAAGAAAAATTGAGAAAATTTTAGTTTGCATCCATTGGCACTTTTTTCTTTAAGTAATATAATTTCATGTATTTACCTGTTTAACATTATATGAAAATTCAAGAAAATTTAATTTATTTATGAGATTCCCAAACTATTTTAGTCTAATGAACTATGGTTTTAGAAAATCACTTTCAGTTGATCAGTCTTCATCTTGCCAAAGTGCTCTTTATAATCATATTTCTTTTTATGTTAGCTGAGACAGGAGGGATGACTAAATACCCTAATCAAGGCCATCTCATTATGCTATATATTTTTTTTATTATACATTGTCGCTGTCTCCCGCATGCCCATTTTTGCTCTCCAAGATAATGTTCTTGCCTTCCACACATTCTTCAACGCTCCCAGTAACCCCCCTCCACGCACACACACACACACACACACACACACACACACACACACACACACCCTGTGACTCACTTCCACTTACATGGTTCCATCCACTGCCAAATCCAATCTCAGATATATAATACACTTCACTTCCTCCAGTTTTTCTCCATTCAAACTTACCTCCCAGTTGACTTGTCCCTCAACCCTACTGAACCTATTTACCATGCTCTTATTCACATTTACTCTCAGCTTTCTTCTTTCACACACTTTACCAAACTCAGTCACCAACCTCTGCAGTTTCTCACCCGAATCAGCCACCAGCGCTGTATCATCAGCAAACAACAACTGACTCACTTGTTTCATTGGCTATACTATTATATAAGTGAAATTTCGATTAAATATTATGTACATGAAATTTTGATTGAAATATCAGATGATTACATTGTCATGATTTGTTAAATTGTTATGGTCTACATTATGTGTCTACATTACACTGGAAACAATAGTGGCAGGGTGGCTATATTTTCATGGTAGGATAATTTTGTTATGGCTATTATATTGCTTTTCTGGGTATATTTTATTGGTGACTCTGTTGCCATAATATATATATTGTTATTTGATTTGTTGAATTGATGGCAATATTGTTATAGAGACTGTACTGTCATGTTTTCTGTATTGTCATGGTTATTGTATTGTCATCGTGACTATATGGTCATGGTGGCTATATTGCCATAAAGAGTATATTATCATGGTAACTATATTGCCATGGTAGCTATATTGCTAGATGACTATATTGTCATGGTGGCTATATTGTTAGGTGACTATATTGCCATGATGGCTATTTTTCATTTTTGTTATAGTGACTCTTTTCATGTTAGCTATATTGTCATAGTAGCTATATTGTCAAGTTAGCTATATTGTTGTGGTGGGTATCTTTTTTTTCTGGTGGTATATTGCCATGATGACTATACTGATATTATTGCGATATTGGCATGGTGATATAGTGTCTTAGCAGCTAAACTGCTGATGTGCATTATTTTTCATTTGAATATATAATCATGGTAGCTATATCAACTTTATTGCTACATTGCTTTAGTTAATTTATCTTTGGGGATATATTTTGTCATTAGCTACAATTTTGTTGTGATTATATGATCATGATAACAATATTTTCATGACGGCTTATTTGGTACTGTGAGTGTAAGTGTATGGATATCATGTCATCATGTAACTTATATTGTCATGAATCATATGATCATGATTGATTATATTATCATGATTAGTGTATGATTATGGTAACTATATTATAATGACTATTATATTTTTTTGTGATAATTTTGTTATGTTGACTATAGTTTCATGAGAGCTACAATATTATAGCAGGTACATTTTCATGGCTGTTACTTTTTATTGGCTATACTCTCAAGGTGACTATATTGTAATGATAAATCCTGTCTTGGTCGCTATTTTCTTATAGAGACTATATTGTCCTGGAGGCTATATGTTTGTTATGATCCGAAAGCGACTACTTTGTTACAGTATCTATAGTGTCAGGTGGTCACATTGCTGCAGTGAATATGATTTGAATGTTTCTTTATTGTTGCGTTTACTATATTGTTATATAAGTTATATGATCATGGTGGCTTTATTTTTATAGTGACTATATTGTCTTCATGATTGAATTATCATAATGAAAAATATATTGACATGGAGGCTGTATTTTCAGGATATTCATAGTCATTGTAAGTTTATTATCAAGGTGACTCTAATGTCATGGTGATTGATTTACACTGTGACATTATTGCCATGGTGTCTGTGCTGTCATGGTGGCTATTTTACCGTTTGCTGTAATTTCAATGTTGCTCTTTTGTGAAGTTGGCTTTATAGTCAGATTATCTATGGTGTCATGGGGAATATATTTTCATAGTTCCAGTATTGACATTATGAACATACCGTTATTTTGGCTACCTTCTCATTTTGGTTACATTGCCATGATGTATATATTGTCACCTTGGCTATAGTGGCAAGGTGATTTTTTTATAGGTGCTATATTGTCATTTTTCTAATCATGCATATTTTGTCATAAGCGATACATTATCATGATAACTATATCATTAAGGTGACAATATATTGTCATGGTGACTATATTGTCATTATGACTATGATATCATGTGGATATCTTACCAAGATATCTATCTTATCATTATGGTTATGATTACATGGCGACTGTATCTTCATGGTAGCTTTTATAATGGTGGCGATTTTGCCCTTTAGGATATATCATCATAGAAACGAAATTTTCATTTTGATTAAATCATCAGGTGAGTACATTGTCATGATATATTACATCTTTATGGTTTCAGTACTGTCATGGTGAATGTATTATTATGTTAGCTACATTGTAAAGGAAGCCATAGTGGCAGGGTGGCTACATTTTCGTGGTAGGACCATTTTGTTATGGCGATTATATTGCATTTGTGAGAATATTGTCATGGTGATTATATTGCAATAATATCTATATTGTCATCTCATTTGTTGAAGCGATGGCAATACTGTCATAGAAACTGTAATGTCATGCTGCCTGTATTGCCAAGGTGGTTGTATTGTCGTTTTGACTATATAGTCATGTTGAATATATTCCCATTAAGATTATTTTGTTATGGAAACTATATTACCATGGTGGCTATATCGTTAGGTTACTATATTGCTATGATGGCTATTTGTCATTTTTGTTACATTACAAGGAGGTGACTGTCTGTTCATGTTGCCAATATTATCAGGGTAGCTCTATTGTCAAATTAGCTATATTGTTGTTTTAGGTATCTTTTTCTTTTGGGTGGTATTTTGCCATGATGCCTATACTAATATTTTGGCGATATTGGCATGGTGATATAGTGCCATAGTAGCTAAGCTACTGTTTTGGATATTTTTCATGGGATTGCATTATCATGGTAGCTACATTATCAAGGTTACTATATTTTCAGCGTAGCTACATTGTCATTTTGACGATATTGGCATGGTGGCTGTATTGTTAATTTCAATACACACTGTAATGCCATCCCGACTACACTATCTTGGTTACTATATCAACTTGATGGCTATATTGCTATGGCTAATTTTGTCGGTGTTATATTTCATCATTAGCTATATTTTGTTTTAATCATATGATCATGATAACATTATTTTCATGGCGGCTTATTTAGTAATGTAAGTTTATGGATGTCATATCATCATGTCACTATATTGTCATAATTTTCATACTGTGATGGTTGTTATGTCAACCTGCTCATTATGCTATCATGATTGGTGTATGATTATGGTAACTAAATTGTAATGGCGATTATATTTCATTATGGTTATTTTGTCATGTTGACTACATTTTCTTGGTAGCTATATTGTTATGACAGGTACATTTTCATTGTTGTTACATTGTTTCATTGGTTATACTATCAAGGAAACTACATTTCAATGAAAAATCCTGTCTTGGTCGGTATTTTGTCATGGAAAGTATATTATCCTGGAGGCTATATGTTTGCTATGATCCGAAAGAGACTAGTTTGTCACAAAATCTATATTATCAGGTGCTTATATTGCCATAATGAAAATAATTTGAATGTTTCTTAATTGTTGCGTTAACTATGTTGTCATATCAGTTATATGATCATGGCTTTATTGTTATAGTATATTACCATAATGGCTAAATTGTCATGGTAAATATGTTGACATGGAACCTATATTTTCATTATATTCATATAGTCATTACAAGTTTATTATCAAAGTGATCCTACTGTCACTGTGATAGATTTACATCGTGACATTATTGTCATGGTGGCTATATTATTGTTTGCTGTATTTTCAGTGTTACTCTTTTGTGAAGATTGCTTTATTGGCATTGTATCTATAGTGTCATGGGGAATATATTTTCATCGTGGCAGTATAGTTATTATGAACATTCCGTTATTTTGGCTATCTTCTCATTTTAGTATATCCTCACCTTGGCTATATTGGCAAGGTGATCTTTTTTATAGTTGCTATATTGTCATTCTTTTAATCATGCATATTTTTTAATAAGCGATACATTATCAAGATGATTATATCATTAAGGTGACAATACAATGTCATGGTGATTATATTGTCATTATGACTATAATCTCATAGTAGCTATTTTGCCGAGATAACTATATTGTCATGGTGACTATTTCATCATGATGGTTATAATGTCATTGGGACTGCATTTTTATCTTAGCTTTTTTAATGGTGTTCATTTTGCCTTGAGGATATATAATTAAGAGACGATATTTTCATTTTGATAAAATCATCAGGTGACTACTGTCATGGTGAAAGTATTATCATGTTTGTTACATTACAGTGGAGGCCATAGTAGCAGGGTGGCAACATTTTTATGTTGGGATCATTTTGTTTTGTCGATTATATTGCGTTTGTGAGTGTATTGTTATTGTAACTAGTTTGCCATAATTTCTAAATTGTCATTTAACTTATTGAATTGATGGCAATATTGTCATAGAGACTGTGTTGTCATGTTGCCTGTATGGTTATTGTGGTTGTTCTGTCGTCGTAAATGTATGGTCATGGGGGCTATATTGCCATTGAGATTATGTTCTTT
>JAUTXX010113257.1:0-27459 GCA_032273605.1 Panulirus laevicauda
GCTTCCAGTAGCAGGGAAATTATGGACTTCTTCGGATTGAGGAGGTCTTTGATGACACCTTACTCCCAGTGATTATAGCCTTGACAAAATATACACGTACTTTTAGGTCAGCAGAGGTAATGTCATAGCAGGGGCCACATGGAAACGCGTCTGACCACCACCGGACAGTAGGGCGGACACCATCGGTTCCACTGTTGACGTCACGGACGTGTCAGGGGATTACCCCAGTGGCAGTACCACACCTCCCTCCCACTACGTCTACGAGCTCAGACAATATCGATCGACTACACTTGTCATTCCTGCACGATAGAGGTGTCTCTAGCAGGCGTCTACATTACACCGATACTCGTCATAACTATGAATTTAATCTTAGGTATATCAAAAGATCAGTATGATATGTCTTAAGAAATCGTCCATACAAATACTTTACATCTATAAATATACTAAATTACTATGGTTGTTTTAAGACACCATGTTCTGATGTCTCCATTAATATATAAATGTTTCAATTCTGTCAATTGATCAACAAAGCGATCATTTCAAGACAAAATGTTACCGGAAAATACTGACCTCATTTTCCTTCGACAGTTTTCTTAATATTCTAGAACAAGGTTATCAAATTACAATTTTGTAGCGTGGCTAGTAAGAGATATAGTTCCCTTCCACACGCACTCTCGTGTGAATATAATCATCATGTACCACACGAGAAGGACAAGTTGATTCCACGCTGATGTATCTGGTTTTGGCACTTGCATAATAAGGCGTCAAAAAGAGAAGAGTAAGAATTCATATCCTTACCGAGCTTGACGGCATGTCTCGTTTTTGTCATCTTTTCTTTCGGAATGGCTGTTAAACAGTCATTTGACTTCCAGCATCAGCGCTGACGTTTTGAATCAATCACAAGACAACCATCTTATGAGATGCAGATGAAGGAAGGGGTCATGGCCCGCATCTGTCTCACATCAAACTAAAAAGGCGTCTTGGTAAAAAAGCCAGCGCTTTTGGAAAACACAAATTTTCAAATGCCTTGAAATCATCCCAAATGTATAAACAGTTTGGCACGTGAAATGTAAATAAAACCGATATGATGTTTCCAGCAATCTACAGGCGAGCCATTACGTGACTTGTTTCCAAAAACACACTACTTCTTCAAGCTCACGATATCACGAATATAAAGGGATTACTCCAGAACGAATAAACTCCATTACACAGAGAGATATAAAGTTTACAAACTCAAAGTAAAGAACATTTGGAATAGGTTTTTTTTTTTTATATAGCAATAGCATACATTTGAGGTTGGCATTCTGACTTCTCTCCTTGATATCCCAGGACTTAATGGCCATCAGCCACTTTAGCTTACATTTTACGAACGTTCCTGGCAATTCGCCGTCCCTGACTTACATTGATCTTAAAGGTTAAAGTTAATATTCTAACATCACAATTCTCTTAGGTCAAGTCGGATTAGCGTTACAGGGTAACACAGAAAAAAACAATATTTTGTCAATTTTCCCTGACTTTTCTTTAACTAGTCACTTTTTCTTACTTAGTGAACTCAAAATAAACTGTTGCTTTTCATTTGAATAAAGGACTGGACTTTTAGGATTATGAGCATATCAAGAATACATTCAAAATGCTTAATTTCATACATAAGCATACATTCCGATAACAAATCTCAATCAACCTTTTCTTTTGATTTGTTCAATTATTTTCTTGATATCTAATGATACTAAGAGCTATTCATCAAAGATAGCAAATACATCTGATCTAAATGCTGCATTTCAACTAATTAGTCATTATCCCATGCAGTGATTGCACATGTGGAAGTTTACCCAACATTCGTTACCCGAAAAAAACCCGCATCCATTACCTAAGTAATTTTCTATTTCTTATTTTTTCCTCGAAAAACAAACCTGTCTTTTTATATATCACTGATAATCTTTATAACCTTATCATAAGTTAATATTAATTCTGATGCTTCGGGATCTGGGGTATAACTTTTTTTTTTCCTAGGCTGGCGATTTCGTGTTTAAAAACACCTCTCAATTTGGAGTCCCCCCCCCACCCTTCAATTTAAATATCAAATTTGAAAAGAAAAAAAAATGTAACTTCAGGAACATGGATGAAAAAGTGAAGTTGGTTTCCATATGACTGTCCAACATACGCGAACCGACAACTCTGTCTTCAATTAGTTTTAATAAAGTAAATTTTCCTAAAGTGACTTCAACTGCTGGATATGGTATTACAATACTGATGAATTACAAGAGTAATGTGGATTTTCCTGATTTTTCTCGATTTACTCTGAACATGATCGCCTACAGAAATATTTTCAAAGGGTGATGGGAATGGTGGTGGAGTGGGAAAGCAAAACATGTAAAAATGTAATGGATCAAGCAGCTTTTGCAAAGAAAGTCAACATACTTAAAAAAAGGTTGTGCGTGTTTTAAACGCAAAAACATATTTACAGTTCTAATAAAAATTACGAAAAATAAATATTAGTTCATCATGTATCATTCAAAGTATCTATAACCACGAATATGTGTGAAATATTTTGTATAATGCAAGTTGAGGAGGGGAAGAATACACTCGCTTACCCCATTCTGCAAGCGCCCTTGTCCCTGTATTTCTGCTAGAGATTTTAAATCCCCCAACCTGTTTCAAAATTCCCTGCCTTTCCCCTTATCCATGGGAAACCTAAGTAAGAAGGTTAGATATTACTGTAAAAAAATAAGATACCGGATGCTTTTTAGCAATCGAATCACAATGTAGCACAGAAGAGCTTGATTCACCTATGGTCAGACAGGCAGACACAGACACACACACCATCAGGCAAAACAAAGCTTAAAGTAAAAAAATGCAGCTGAACTACTGGCAAAAGACAAAAAGCCATGGACTTACCCACAATGTCTGTGAGTGGGGAAACGCAAGGTTACGTCCTCCATGTTTCAGAATCGATTTGATTTTCGATTATGAAAAGATCTTTAGAATATCAGGAATCAATCAGTTGGACGCAAGAAAGTAAGCCAAGAGAGGTTACTATATTATATAAACTTACCCGATTGTTAGGTAGATTTGGTCATACGTTAACATAGTCCAAATGCCTACGTATTTATACGTTCACTGGTTCCAAGAGCTACATTTATACTGAATTCAAACAAAACTAAAGAAATACAGCACAAACAATAAGAAAGAAATTGCTTAATTTTGCATAAAACTTGTGGAAACAAAGAGTTAACTGTCATTTCTTCTATATGCCCGCCGCGTACACACGATACTGAAATTAATGGCTATTAATTACCAGATAATGACGCCAGGAACGTTAGCCCAAACGTTAAGCATCACGCCACGAACGTTCACAGAAACGTTTGGCATCACACTAAGAATGCGTTGACAGATTCGTTAAGCATTGCATAATTCACTCGTTATTTGTCATGTAGGTACTAACGATATATTGGAGGAGAGATGGGAGGACCTGTTGGAGTAATATCGCCCACTTATTCGACGATGAGAGCCTTTATTATAATGGAGTTAATAAATACGTTAGACTGCATAAGGCAGCCATTCAAATGCAGTCTGATAGGTTTATGAAGGACGGACTACGCCTGAAAATGAAGCGGGAGGTGTGCGTTGTGATAGGCTACTTAGCGAGTCTACTTGAGCGTTTTGGTAAAAAAAAAAAGAAAAAAAAAGCAGATCGTGTGGAGCAGACCCATTCTCTCCTTAAGTACCCTTCGACATAGGTCTATTTCATCTACAAATATATTCAGTTAACGCGTAAATATGCGCAATAAAACTTCAGAGACAAAAGCGTTAGAAGGAAAGTATAATGAGACTGCCATTTCCGAAACTTGGTTAGATATGCTCGCCGATTACCCACTTCCAGGGTATACTCTGTTTCGTATGGATATGAGAAACAAAATAGGCAGAGGTGTCCAGCTCTTCATTAAAGCTCATTTAAATCCCGTAATAAAGAATGATAGTTTAAATTGTTGACCACTTTGTCGAAATCAAAGCTAAACTACGTAAGAAAATAACAGGACTAGTTTATAGCCCCTCGGACAGACACAAAGGATAGATGAAAGATTTTGTGATCAATTGGCAGAAAATAATAGGACTAATTTACAGCCCCTCGGACAGACACAAAGGATAGATGAAAGATTTTGTGATCAATTAGCAGAATCTTTTTCTTCTAATGAACAAGATTTTATCATAGGGGATTCTAACACACTGGTATCTAAAATGGGGAAAATCTCTTTCCAGTAGCTCCGGGCATGAACTCTTACCTCAATTTGCTTCATCCCTATAATCCCATTTGTCGAGAAACCTACTCGTGACGAGAATATATTAGATTTAATTCCAACTGCAAATGAGGATCCCATTAATAATGTTGACGGAGAAAAGTTTGGTACAAGTGATCACAGACACAATTACTTTTGCGATCGCTTTCAACACCATATGTAATGTTTGTCAAGGCGACGGTCGCGAAAAAAACATATCCCAAATTTCAAACATGCAAATTCTTAATGATCTTCGCATTGCCCTCGAAAGGCAAATCTTGGATAAATGGTCAATGAAAGCAACACGAACGTAGCAAACAGTCTATTTCTAAGACAAAATCAAGGCGGTGCAGCGGTAAAATAATAAAAAATGCCCGTGACCTTAGAAAGTAGCTCATAAACTCAAAGAGACCAATAACCAACATGACAGAATAAGTTACGCAAATAATTTGCTTAGAGAAATAAGAGTTATAAGATAGAGTAAACGTCAATATCAAGCGTATATTGCTGAAAATAGCAAGAGAAACCCTAAGGGGTATTATGGTTAGGTTACAAGAAAGTCATTATCCATTCAATTGGTCCAGCAATTACAGAAAACGGTGATTGGTTCCAGACAACGAAGCAATGGCAATAAAACTCTTCCATAAATCATTTCCATCTCTATTCACGATCGAAGATACAGTAATCCACGTCCTAGATCCAGTTACACTAAAGAAGGAGAACGCTCTTCAACAAAATGACATAAAAGCTGAAGACACACTATTAGCAATAAACGGAAAAGTTTTATCCAAGGACAATTTAAGAGCCGAAAACTGAGACAGTTAAGCCCATAACTATCCTTTTCAAAAAGTCACTTGCTACAAGAGAAGTTTCAGCTGAATGGAAGTTTGCCACTGTAACACTATCAAAAAAGTAGCAAGTCAATGCCCGGAAATAATCGTCCAATTACCTTAGCGTCTATAGTTGGAAAACCTATGGAACCATCATTCAAGACGGAATTGTAAACCATTTAAAGGACTACCATTTAATAAACGATCCTCAGCAGGGTTTATGACGAAATCGATTATGTATGACGAATCTCCTCGATTTCTTTTACAACATATTTAACATGTATGACGAAAATACAGCAGGTGATCCAAGTTGTCGAAAAAAAAGAAATAATCGATAAGGTTCATCAAAGCTTACTAGAAAAAAAAAATGTCACACGGCACTGATGAAGTTGTACTTCGACGAATAGGAAACAGGTCAACTGACCGTAAACAACGAGTTGTGATTAATGGTTAAGCCACAGAATGGTTTGACGTAAGAAGTGGAGTGCCACAACGATCAGTCTTTGGACCGGTTTTCTTTCTCATACACATTAATGATAAAGAAAATTAATTCGTTGATAATACAACGTCTGCAGCCTCAAACTGAGACATTGATGGTTTGGGCTTATAATGACGTTAATTCTAATACCAAGAGCAAAGTTTTACGCATCGGTAACTTAAAAAAGGAATCCACAGTATGAATTCTGCTGAACTGCTAAAGGTAAATAAGGGAAAAGACTTGAGAGTAATAATCTCTGGTGATCTAAAACCACGTAAGCACTGCACAGAAGCAATGAAATGAGCAAACAATATTCTTGGATTCACAAGGAAAGTCTTCGAATTTAAGTCCAGGGAAATCACCCTTACTCTCCATAGTGTGTTTACTGGTTCGTCAGTTTTGGTCACTTTCCTAAAAAGAAAAAAAATAGAAAATACAGATGATTCCTGGGCTGAGACAAATCCTACAATAGCAGGTTAAACGAACGGAAGCTATTTAGCATAGAAAAGATAAGGCTAACATGTGATCTAATACAAGTACTAAAAGTGATCAAAGGCTTTGATTATCTTGATCAGTCAGGTTACTTCCAAGATTTGAATACTCCGATATCTATAGCAGTAAACGTGGGCAAACGTTTTACCTCGAATGAGGCGAGATACGTTTAAAAGGAGACTCGATAAATCGCTTCTAAGTCTATGACTTAATTCGCATGCCTCCTTAAGTCACACTGACAATTTGCAGTTTATTCTCTTTGAATTATCGGTGTACCAAATTTTCACCACCCTAAAGCGTGACTTTCTGATATCTACCACTATAACAAACAACCTTGAAAGGAAGTAATGGTCTGCTGCTGTTTGAATTCCTTTGGACATCGCTCCAGCATCACACCAGAAACGTTTAAAACAAACGTTCAGCATCACACTGGGAACGTTAATACAAACGTTCAAAATCACACCAGGAACGCGAACACCAACGTTCAGCATCACATCAGGAACGTTAATACAAACGTTCAAAAATCACACCAGGAACGCGAACACAAACGTTCAGCATCACATCAGGAACGTTAATACAAACGTTCAGCATTACACCAGGAACGCGAACACAAACGTTCAGCATCATGCCAAGGACATAAACACAAGAAACGTTAAGAATTTTATCAGTAGCACGTTTAAGTACCTATTAGTATTATCACCAGAGGTTTGTCTTGATCCATATGACAAAAAAATAATAATCCTATTCTTTAGCACCTAAAACAAATGCAATTCAGTTTCCCATTCAAACACTTATACCTTTTTACTACATTCAAACACTTATACTTTACTACATTCAAACACTTATACTTTTTACCATTCAAACACATACCTTTTTTTACTAAAAACTGATAAATGATAATTTTTACAAAGACTTGGATTTCATTATATGCTTCATCATATCAATCTGTTCACTGTATCAATATTCCATCTTATCAAAAGTAAGTAAAAGTATAAATCGTAGAAAAAAGCCCCCAAATGTGACTTGCTAGGCTGTGGTACGGAGACTCGGCTAGGCGCACTCACAGTACAGGTGCTTCCGAGTCCACAGTATTTCGTTCACAAGACAAGTTTTCTCCCAGGCTTATGTTTCACGTTATTACTCCCTGTTGTGTTTAAAAAGGACATTATTTTTTTTTTCCCTGTGGCGTTCACACTTTTTCGTTACTCAGCGTATCAGTTTACAAGGTAAGTAATGGTGCTTATCACGTCGTGTTCAACTTCAGTGGTGTTCAAGGTGATGAATTCAACGATTCATAGTTTTAACTAGATGTTAAACGAAGACTATAATCCTTATGCCTGATTCATGGTTATAAAACCATTTTTTTCGGAACATGGTGTTATAAAACCATTTGTTTTTTGGAACATGGTGTTATAAAACCATTTTTTCGGAACATGGTCTTATAAAACTTTTTTCGGAAGTAATAGTTGTAGTGCAAAATCTAAAAAAAAAAATAATGAACGGCAGAGACATTACTTCCTGTCGATAAAACAACAAAAAAATATAGACAACTGAGCGAAACCTGTGGATAAAAAAAAAAAAAAATGTAGACAACTGAGCGAAACGATAGTCCTGCGAGACCAGCTGTGGGTCTTCGCCAGGGTGAGGACGCGCAGACGTCCACAATCACGTGTTGTCGCTTTACCACACCCAGTGTGGTTGTCGCAATCACACACACACACACACACACACACTGCACACAATTTTCAGGAATAACATGGGAAACCCCATTCCATCATCATATCGGCGATGCGTTTGCTTTCTCCTTTTGACCAACTGAACCATTACGTCACGCCTTATTGCTAGCAAGACGCAAGACAGAAGCAGAACACTTGTAACAAAACACACACACACACACACACACTATCCATGAAATAAACATTTCAAAAAATGCCGCTTGAAATAGTCTACGATACCAAGGATACACAATGAAAATATACCGTTCTATGCGCATTATTATGGGTCTAATTTGTATCACCATCAGCGAGAAAAGAAACCTAATAATTGTCAGTTCAAGATGTCACTTTCATGGCATCTCTGAATTTGGCAATGGTCACTGTACACAGATATTGGTGGCGGTCTGAGATGGCGTCCCTCGGATAGAGTGGGTGGTGGTGTCCTGCCTTACCTGCGCTAGGTACTGGGTGCGCGCCGCCCTCCCTACATCAGGAGGTCGTTCGAGCCCCTCCCCCTAACAAGACACTTCCACCATCTCAACTGACCTTTAAGCGGGTCCTCCGGGTCACGCTGGTCCTGTCGGCTCCATTTGGGTCCTTCCAGCCTCTTTTCGTCGGCGTCCTCGAACTCTGGCGCCAACAAAATGAGGTCCGACTTGACGGTGACCTGGGACGGGACGCCGCGTCATTACAGGGCACACTCCCTCCACCATTCTCCACTACTCTACCCCTGGACCACATCGCCCGCCTACACCCTCTATCCCTAAGCCACACCGTCCGCCTACTTTACCTTGCCACCGTTCACCCGCCCACTTCACCTCTTACTCACCAGCTCTTCGCGTGGAATGCCATTTCGCTTGGATTTCTTCACTAGTTTTGATGCTGCCTTCTTGACCATCACCAAAGGCTAGAGGATCTGAAGTCCCTCGGGAGGGCACGTGGAAGTGCACTCGGAAAAGACTCCGTACAGAGTGCGTGTGAACGACGTCACCACGTGGTTGGAAATGCCGCTTCGGCTTCCGGCACCCGCCTTATGGAGTCTACCTCCGCCACCCGGCCAACATCGATCAATACTTTACCGGTTCTGTCTGGAATGTCTGTCAAGTTCTATCGATTTCAGGTATAAATCGTTGAACAAAATTTTACCTATTCCTGTTAGGAAAACAGAATGAATTGCTTATTCCAAAAGTGGTTAGTTTATTATATGAATCATACAGGGTGTCCAGGTTAGCTGCTTGGTGTTTCATCACTACTGACCAATGGTTGCTCACCAAGATGACGCAACCTCCTGTGATTGGCTGGGTAGGTTATGACGTCTTTCTCAGACTCAGGCACTGAACACGTGAATCCTCAAAACAGCTTCTAAGTGCGCACGATTATGTATATACATATCTTGGAAATATGTTAAACATCCAATAAGAAATTCTATTGTTGATGGAGTATCGCTTGCTATCTTTGTAATGAGGATCACGTATGGACCAATGAGTACTATCCTTCGTTATTATTTCGGGATTGATAATTCAGTTTAAAGAAATCTCGTTACCATACTGCTTGAGAAAGGGGAAAGTCATTGGTGACAAGAGGTTAATGAAGACGAGATAAATGTACGCAATCGTTCTCAAATGAAAACATTGCACCATTATGTTGCTCCGCTCGAGTGTTTATCCTTTAACATGGCGAGTTATGACGGTAGGCCCACTTGAAAAAATATCAATAACTGCCGAAAAAGTAGAGCTCGCTGAACACAAGATATCTGCTGAAATGTCTCCAGAGGGCTTTAGCTTTTGTCGTTGACGGCCTTAGATATGCAAGACAAGCTTTCCGGCAAAGGAATACACAAATAGGTTATACCTGCAGGTTTGGGTCTCATTGGCTGACCCAAAACGTCAAACATGGAACAAATACTTTAACAATGGCAATTGGGCAAATTATATTTATTGGAAAAAAAATCTTACGTGGAAGCCTATCTTTTGACGGGACAGATCATACACTGGAATTTGTCCAAAGCCAATAAATATGTCGCAGTGCAGTGCAGCATTTCTAAAGAAATGTCATATTGCTGTCAGAATATGTTTGCCCTGTCAGTGAGCTATTTACAAGCTCTCTAAAATCTTCATCTACCCAAATTCTTGAGTATTTATTGTTTGATAAAAAAAAAAAGCTTTATGTAACGATTGTCACCTATTTACGTAACATATTATTCTTGCTGTCTTACATTAACAGCAGCTAATTACACTCCGGCATCTTCATCAAAATTTGTAAATGGTATTTAAGTGTTCACGTTTCCAAGATTAATTTTTTCCACCTTAATATTTACTTTTTTTCAACCGAGGAAGGTGCACAACTGTGAATTAACTACAACATATAGAATGTGAACTCTACACATATCGGTACCCTCTTCTGACTCTTGTATACTTAACATATAGATTGGAAATGGCTAATGCTGCTCACAGTTACTTAGCAAAATGTTATACAATGTCAGAATTCTTACCATGGAGGCGCTTCCTCCCATCTCTCCTTAGGATCTTACTTAACTCCCAATTAGGATCTCTTGTTCTCGTCTCTACTTGAAAAAAACAAAAAAAAAAAGGCAACACGGTCGTGTCTATGAATTTGTAGGGAGATATTACGACCACATTTATCCTCTTGTTTTTCAATGTTAACAAATAATTGAGGTTGTCCTTCATCTGTAATTCAATTCACTTTCATGGTGCTGTAAAGTACCAAATATATGATTTTTTCCCTACAATATATGCCATACAGATATTATGAACGTTTTTTTAAAATTCTAAATACTGAAATAATATATATAACATCAATGAAATTGATAAAACCTTCAGATATATCTGCTATAAAGCTCTAACGAGCAAGTTTGAAACATCATTAACAAATATAAAGTGCTCGTCCAACTCACCTCAACTGGGTAGTGGCTAGGTGCAGGATGACTGACAGGAAATATTCGACCCTTATAAAGGCATTATCCTCATCAATCAGCAAAAGAGTAACATACCTTGTTTTGAAATAATAATGAACTATTTGCCATTAAACAATCATAGCAATCCTCAAACAACACATGTTAAAGAAAACTACTTTATGACATAGGATCTATGTTTATGTGATATTTAGCGACTTTCACCTCTAAACATCCAGTGAAATTGGAAGACAATTGCTACACCTTCCTCTCTCCAGGCATTATAGCAAGTTTTTTTTTCTTGTAGACAAAGTTAAGAAAATGGAAGAGACCGATTACAGGGCTCAATGACCACAGTGTTATACCACACAGTAGCATAAGGTTCAGCAGGGTAGTTTGTATGGAAAGAACCAGGAAGAAGCACAATGTATTACATACTAAGGAGTGGAAATGGCAGGAGTTAGAAGTATGGGAGCTGAAGTGAACCATGGGCTAGGTGAGCAAAAAATATGTCCTGGGTGCACTGAAGATTGGGTGGAAAGAGAGCTCATTTTTTGTTTGGGTAGACATGGAGATGTTGAAAGGTGCATAAGAGTGCAAGTCTAGGATTCTCTATGCTAATGAATATCAGAGGGTGCGCCTGTTGGAAATGAAATAACTGAGGACAGAATGTGGTGTGAGGAGGATTGAGCATCTTTGGAGTGAGAGTGTGGTAATGAGCAGAGTATGACTGAGAATTGAACAGTCTGTGCAGAAATTGTTTACACATATGGAGAGGATGAGTGAAGAGACTCACTGAGAGGATATAGGCATAAGTGGAGGAACAAAGGGGGGTGATCAAGACAGAAGGATGATGTGAGAAAGGCTTTGATTTTCAGGACCTAAATGTGCAGAAGGGTGAGTCATGCTTGGGATAAAGAGAACTGGAGCACTGTGGTATACTGGGCTGAAGCAGGGCAGGTGAAGTGGTCAACAAACTCTGGAAAGGTTTGTGGTTAGGGGGCTGTAGTTTCAGTACATATATGCCAGCTAGAGAATGAATGTTGCAAATGAGGCTGTCCATTTTTTCCAGGAAAAATAGTATTAAGGAAAAATAGTAATTCATGACACATAAGCAGCCAGCTCTTGGGAGGAGGAACAGAGGCAATATCTATAAGAAGGAAAGAGATCCAGCAAAATAACAGTAAATGGAATATGGATCAAGTTTTCAATCAGAATGAAGGTAAAAAAATCAGATTGCTTTAGTGCAAACTTTGTTGCATAAATACGAAGAGCTACATTACACAGACACATCAACCCATTATATAACCGGAGGAACTGCTCAAAATGTGATTAAAGATGCATTAAGCTTCACCGAGTTGCAAATCAGTTGGGAAATCCTAATCATGTATGAATTTAAAGGACATGAAATGATAAGAAACATATCATAAACTAGAAGGAGCAGGAGGTCTGAGAGAAGTTGAGGAATGAAAAGTCATCATAAACATACATTACATTTTAATGATGAAGGGTATAGTTCAAAAAGAGGAAGAGAATGGGAGACAAGACAGGACCCTGAGGATTAGTGTTGATAAAGGAGAGGTCGATCCATCACCAATTCCAAAAACAATGAAAATATCTGCATAACTGTCTACTGTTTCCTCTAAATTTCAAAGAACCATTCACAGAAAAAAAGTGATGAGATTTTCATTCATGTTAGTGTTTACTTTTTACAATAACAGCATCAGAAATTCTGAAAATTTTCAAAACTCCTTATCAAATGCAAAAATAATCTAAATTTCATATCTACCCTTTCCTCAGTTTGGATACGTTTAACTTTGTATGGATTTGATCTTGCATGGTTTAACACCAAAGTTTGCTCTGCATAGGAAAGTCTGAAATATGGGTTAAATGCTGTCTGTTCTTTGATACAACCCAAATTCAAAACTCAGAGCTAACCAAGTCTAGGTATGGCTGTTGTTCTTTCAGGTTGGTATCTTATTGTTACACAATAATGTATTCATACATTGGAAAAAGATTCACTGATATGCCTGATCTTCTAACTCCTGATTATGAGGCTGATTTACCGTGATACAGTGTGCGTACATTATATGATGCCTATTCGTCCAAATGTAACAGCGAGTGATTTAGAGGTTTTGCACAAGAGCCCTCACAAATAGTCATTCATCAAATTGGGTAACATTTCAGGTCACCTTTCCTTAGGATGCTGTGTTTCCTATAAAAAAAAAGAGCGTGCATAGAAATGTGGTACCCCAAGGAAAGGTTTACTAACTATTAAGAAAGTTCCTCAAACTGAGGAAAATGTTGGTTCAGGGACTGACAATGCTAATAATTTCATTAGGCAATTAAAAGATCTACTCTACAAAGACTACAAATAATAAGAAATCTACAACTGACAACAAATACAACAACTATAGGGGGTGGATGCGTATATGTTATGTATATGTGTGTGTATGGGTGTTTATGTATATATATGTGTATTTGAGTGGATAGGCCATTCTTTATGTTTCCTGGTGCTACCTCGCTGAAGAGGGAAACGGCGATCAAGTATAATGATAAATAAATATCACATCACATGCAAAAATACATTCATTCATATACTTTATACATACACACATACATGTAAAAATGAAAGAAAAATTATCCTAATCCATAGGATGGAAAAAGCTGGTTTAGTAGTATGTATATCTTACTAATGCGCAACCTAAAGAAAATTCTGAGAAGCTAGCAGCTAGGGAGTGAGCAGGTCAGTATGTTAAGTGTGGTGGTTGTTGACTGGCTGGAGCAATGATTGGGCTCCAACTGCTTAGTTGAGGTAATGGCAAAGGATGGGGATAACCAGTGTTTTCCCCACCAGTAAAACAGAGGGTCAAAAAGTCCTAACACCAATATTTCTTGAGAATGACCTAAGGAATCTCTCATTCATGTGAAACAGACTGTAGAAGATAAAATATATTTCAGAATCAAATTTATTCTGAAATAATGTTTAATAAGAGAGAAATAGTTTCTTTCCCTAAGAAAACCTGTGCTATTTCCTCCCTATTATATCTCAACTCTGTAATCTACAAATCAAAACATGGTAAAGGAAAGAGTGTGTGTCCATTTAAACTACTTATATTTTCATATAAAACCCTATATATAAGTAAGTTCAAACAACACACTCATACTGATAACAAAAGAAGTCATTCAAAGTCTGGAAAAAACAGCTTCCTCACAGTATTTCTTAATACAATTGTACTTTTTATGACATTTCCACTTACATACTGCTCAAATTAGTCCATTCAAATAAGTATAAAACTGACAAATAGTTTTATTTCTTGATCTTCCCATGGTACATGTTTTCTACAAGATTAATTTTGTCAATCTAAAAATCAAAATGTATTACTTTTACTCTCAATGTTCTCTTCTATGTTTTAAACATTTTAATTTTGGCAATAGTTATTCAACAAAAAAATCAGGTGTAAAAATATTATATTATTCGTATTATGAGTCCTATTCCAGATTTTTCTTATACTTCATATACACAGAGGAACTACATATACAAATCAAATCAATAACTTATAATGTAAGAATGGTGCTGGCTTGGTCTTGCAAAAGATTCTGCATACTGCTGACATCCTTGCACCAGTCTGTTAGTCTTTCCATCATCGATGCAAGCTGGGGAAAAATATAGAAATTATACCATGATGTTACACATATGTCATTATAAAATTAAAAGATAAAAAATTAGCTTTCGTCTGTTCCTTGCGCTACCTTGCTGACGCGGGAGACAGCGACATAGGTTAATAAAAAAAAAAAAAAAAAAAAATTAGCTTCTATGTCAGAATTAATCATTGCAAAATACTATATCTTGAAATAGTAATTTTGTCATTTTCATTTTAAGCTGAACTGTCTACAGGTTCTGGCTATGTCTACTGCACAATAATATCATTTCAAAAAATCATAATGAAAATGGCAAAATTCTTATGTCATCCTCAGGAAGTAAATGTGCAAGTGTTCCCTTTAGTAATTCTGCTCTCATGCCAACTGCTTTCACCATGTAGTATCCTTAAGAGACTATATACCAAAAAATTTCCAAAATTTCAACTACTGCCTTTCAATAAAATTAAAGTATCTAGCAAACTTTTTAAAACCAAAAATGAAATCAACTTTTTTTTTTGTACAAACCTGTTTCTTGTCAAGAACCCTTGGCTGAACCCAGGTTATATTGACTTTGCTATCTACTTGGTCAATAGTACCTCGTACTAGGCCAAGTGACAATGCACGCATGACCATCACTTCAACTTGATTCTCTGGTAGGCCTGTTTCCCGAGCAATCTCTGCAAATGATAACTGGCGGTCCCAAGCCTTACGTTGGAATGTCATCTGTAATGAAATGGGGTTAATATGAGAAAAAAGAAAAGAAAAAAAAAAAGAAGCAGCAGCACAGTGGAGATAGAATATGACACGAAAGAACATGTATCTATGAAATAAAATACATTAAAAATGAGGACCATGCTATCTACTGTAACCTCATGAATAAGACATCACCTTTACAACATCAAGAGTTCTGGCATAATACGGATGGTTACCTCCATTAGACAAAGCAGGCGGATCTTCTCTCTTAGCTGGTTTTCTTTGGCAAGAAGGTCAGGCTGAGTACTCCACTGTGGCTTCATAGCCTCAAACTTGCTTATGTTTCCCTGGTTAAAAGCCAGCAGCAAATCCATCAACCATTCTGATGATGATCCCTTTAGTGTCTCTAGAATTGGATGGGCAAGCTGAAATAAAAAGGTCACAAGTGCAATTTTTAGTAACAATAAATGTACACATAGAGATAGAATAAATGTAAAATCGATTTTTTCATATTTTACAAAAGCATAATAATGAAGCTCTGTTATACCTATTACCTATTTAATTTCTTTTTCTGCAACCTACCCTGTTTTAATTTTCATACAAATGGAAAAACTCCAGTACTTGGTTTTCTTTTAGTTAAAACCATACTGGAAAGAGTTAGATAGAAAATAATGAAGTACTGAGGTAAAGTATATAGGATGGGGGTGACATCATCAAGAGGGCAAACTACGGCATGTGAAACAATCAAGGCGAATCACTGAGTCATCTATGATGCTTAGCTGATGATGGCAGTCCCTGGCTTTGGTACATTATAAATGATAGCTAGAGACTGAATGTGTGCAAATGAGGTCATTTTTGTTTTTTTCTGGAATTAATTTGCTTAAGCAGGAAAGGTACTTAGGTACAAAAAAAAAAAAAGGAACTAATTTGCTTAAACAGGAAAGGCAGCTTGATATAAAAAAAAATTATAAATCTATTTATACTTGCTCACCTTTTCCCACCCAAGTGTGGCAGTGCCAATAACATATCATCGAGCCTTTGAGGTAAAATCCTTGCTAGTCTTTGTTCCCCCTTTCACATAGTTGATTTACTGAAAATAACATATTCTTGCATGAATGTCTGATGTTTCCCACGATAACATAGGAGCGCAAGGAACAGACAAAGAATGGCATTCACTCTCATCCACTCACTACCTGCCATGTATAATTCACTGAAACCAAAGCCTCCATCCATAACTAGGCCATAAAGATGTTTTCTTGTTTTCTCTCAACTACTTTTATATACCCAGGTTAAGCCCAGTGACAACATTTCACCCTCTGTGTACTACCTCAATCCAATTCACTCAATCCCATGCATGCGCTCACCCGCCTGCATCTTCAGGTTCTGAACACTCGAGGCCTCTTTCACTCCATCCTTTTACCTTCTCAGTTCCCCATTTTCCTTGTTTTCTCTATTTTTGACAGGTATAACTTCTTTTTCATTCCACATGGCCAAACCATTCCACATGTCCAAACCATTTCCTTACACCCTCTTACACCTCTCTTAACCTATCATTTCTCATTCAGTCAACCCCTCTCACACCTCATATTATCCTAAAACATTTCCTTTTCACCACATCCACCTTCTTCTGTACTTGTTTATTCAAGGCCCATGACTCACATCCTAGAGCTTACTGCAGTTTCCATGGTTCCATCCACTACCATGTCCACTCCCAGGTATCTAAAACACTTCACTTACACCGCACATTCCAAACATCCTGTCTCTCTCCACTGCTGAATGTACAACACTCTTTATTTCCACATTAACTTTAAGCTTTCTCCTTTCACACACTCTCCCAAATTCAGAAACCTGATGCCGCAGTTTCTCACTTCAATCTGCCAACAAGATGTGTCATCAGCAAACAGCAACAGACTCATCTTCCAAGGCTCCCATACCAAAAGACTGCAAACATGCCCCTCTTTCCAGAACACTTGCACTGACCTCCCTTATCACCCAGTTCATAAATAGATTAAACATCCATGGTAACATTGCACATCCTTGCAGCAAACCAATCTTCACTTGAAACCAGCAATCTTCCTCTTTTCTTCCTTGCATTCATGCTTTACTCTCTTGATAATAACTCTTTACTACTTCTAAAGGCTTTCCTTCCATACCTTATCTTCATAACACCTTCCACAATGAATCTCTTTCAACCCAATTATGTGATTTCTCTAAATCAATAAAGACATACAAATCCTTCTCTTTCTCCACATATTTCTCTATCAAATTCTTCAGAGGAGACTCCTGATGCACATATCCATTACCACTCCCAAAGCCATGTTGTTCCTACCCTATCAGATGCTGTTATGCATGGCATTCACCACCTCTTCTGGAAAAGGGCAACTCTAGTGCAGTGTGTGCAGAGGCTCCCATCTAATGTTCCTACTAACTACCTAATGCTCCCCTGTTCTCCTTACACTATCCATCTCCTTCCAAAATGCTTTCTTATATTAATGATCTATACATAATTCTAATTGGAGTTTACCATTTATGGAAACTCATTTGTCATGGCTACCCCTGTGAGGGAGTTCCAAGATGAGGCAGGCATCAGAGATATAGACAGATAGATAGATACAACAATAATCTACATATCATAACGGTGTTGTGTGTGTCTCTCTCCATGGAAAAGTTAACCTCTGACTATATCCATAATAAAGAGATCAAGGGTCTGTAGAATCAAGGGTGAAGTGATGGTGGTGTGGTAATAATGGCCTTAGCAGCGAGGAGTATCGAGAATAAAAATTCATCCTATGTACGTTCATGGCCAAATGCAAGGTGACCTTGAACGTAGCTTAGTGAAGATAAGCTCCATGACTCACATTTACTTTCCTCACTGCCCTGTTCATAAACAGACAATACAATTTTTCATACTAAACAAACAACGACCTTATTTGAACACATACACTCTCTGGTTCATATACAATGTACTGACACCAACTCCAAACTTCCAGATAAACCCCACATACTATTCCATGGTTTACCTTGACTGCTTCACGTACCCTGCTTCAGCCCACTGGCAACATGTCAACCTTTCCATTATAGCAGATCAATCCAATTCATTCTATTCCATGTATGCCTCTCACCCTTCAGAATGTTTAAGCTCTAATACCCCAAAGCCTTCAATTCACTCTTCCATTTCCCTCAAAGTCTCCCTCTATCCCTTTGTCCATACACTTCTGGCACACATGTATAATTAGTCAAGACACCTTCACTTATCTTCACCTCCATATATCCAAAACATTTCAGCATTCTCAATCAAACGTCTACCACACCCCTATGTTACAATGTCTTTCTTTATATGATCAACCCAACTTAAAACAAATATCATCCTTGTGCATTTTATTTCCAACACATCCGTTCTCTTCCATTCTTTGGCATTCATGCTAAAGACTCACAAACATACAACACAGTCTGGACGACTATAACTTTAAACATACCCATCTTTTCCCAAACGGACACTGACCTCTCCTTCCACAAGCTCCTTAATGTACCCAAGACCTTAACCTTCCCATCTTCTATCTTAAGACTCACTTTAGCACCATGGTTCCATCCACAGCCATGTCCACCCCCAGATACCAAAAGTGCTCGACTCTCCTGGCTCTCCCCATTCCAATTTGCACTTAAACCATCCTGTGTCATCACCCAGCTGCATCCTATTGCCTTGTTTTGTTGACACTTACTCTAAACTTTCTATTTAAAAACATTCTTCCAATCTCTGCCACCAGCTTCGACACAAGAACTGTGTTGCCTGCAAACACAAGTGATTCACCTCCAAAACTCCCATACTCCTATCACACCTAAGAACCATCATCATTCCATCTGTAAACAGACTAGACAACCATGATGACATCACACATCCATGATAGAGATGCACCTATATTGAGAACCATTCATCTTTCTCCCTTCCTACACATACATAAGCCTGTGAAAACTCCTTATTGCATTTAGTGATTTTCCATTAACCTTCCATGAGGCCTCTCAGTCAACCCTACCATACACTTTCTCCAGATCCATGAATGACACCTACAATTCACTTCCTTCTCAGCGTATTTCTAACTTTCTCCAGACCCATGAATGCCACCTACAATTCACTCTCTTCTCTGTGTATTTCTAATGCAAAATCTTTACAGCAAACACCTAGTTCACATATCTTTTACCTGTACTAAATCCATATTGTTCCTCCACCCCTGAGTCACTTGTTCTGTGCATGCCATGATCTTACCAATCCCTAATCTTCCACACACCTTCCTGGGTATATTCAACAAACTAATATCCCAGTAATTCTACCATCCAGTGCTCTTTTATACCTCACTAATTTCACTTATATTTAGTTCATATTTTTGTTATACTCCCTCATATCAACTGTATTTTTTCCTCAAGTGAAGTGACATTAATCATCTCACCAGTTCTCCAAAGTTGTAGATGCCTTCTCCAAGAAGAGCAGCAAGTCCAAGATAAAATGACTGTTTGATCTTAGCTTCTGAATCCATCTCCTCCAACTCTGTGCAACCAAGGTATCGAAGGGCAGCTCTGTAGTAATCTGCATGAGCTCCACTACGACAATACAGTTCTGATGCTAGAAGATAAAATCTGTGATGTGCCAGAAAAAATAAAAAGTATCATTAACTTATGTCTGAGTTTATCTGTGAATACCAAATAACCTTAATTTCAATTATACTGTACCATTGTACAAAAAAATATGAGGGTTAGCTGGTATTTTGAATTTTGTGGGTATCATAATTTCACAATATGAAAGAAAACTACCTTCAGGAATATTTCACTTACTGCAGTCATTACCATTTACAAAGTAGTGATCTACGTGTAAGACTATTAGCTTTGTTTCCATTAAAATGAGGTGAATAAAGTGCAAACAGCTTCTCAGCTTACCCACATGTATCTATAATTCAACGACTAATGTGTCAAAAGTTCACACGCATTTCAACAATACTACAGCATTTCCTTATCATTCATGCTGCACCTAATTCATCAAATGAAACACATATGCCTCTACTAGACATGATTAAAAATAATTTCAGTGGGCATCACCATTTGAGATATCTATATCACTATCATTCTATTACTCCAAGACACCCTTCTCTAGGGGTTCCTGCAGCTTTAAGGCTGTGCTACCATCAGTTGCAAGGAAATGAAAGTCTCCTTTGATGTGACAGATTATTCAAGGAGACTGTGCTATAATAATACAGCCTCAAGATATTTCTACACAAGTATCATAACTATTTCACATCAGGAAATTAATCTATTACATCTTTACATACAGTGCTCACTCATGCTAAACCTTACAGGGTCTCTGTTTATATCTATTCATCCCATTTACTTTTCATATGCATTTCCTACATCCCCTCTCTCCAAAATTTCAAAAAGCATCAACAGTACACTCTTTAGCAGTGAACTTCATTCTTTCTCCAAGATCCTCATTTACTGTACAGTACTTCTCTTCACACCACCCAACTTTTGTATTTTCTAAAATCCTATTCTCTTTATTCTCTGGTCTTCAATCATTAACACTATCTGAAGGATTCAGTTTGTCCTTTTATACTTTATTTTGCTTCAAACAGCTTTGACAAAATTTCATTCTATCATGCTGTCCTCTTCCTACAGTCTATTCTAGGGATACTACTAACCCTATGACAGCCTCTACTACTCAATCATTGTGTGTCCCCAAACCCCTCAGCCTTACTGTACACCATTTCATTAGTGTTCAACAGTTTCTTATCTAACTTGCATCAGTAGTTAAAAGTTTATAATCACTTGTGCCTAATCTAAAATCTTTAGCCTTAAAAATAAATATTTCACAACAACAATATCCTTCTTCTAGAAGTATATACATGTTTAAGCAAAGCCAAGTACCAGTTCATACCTACAAAACACAAAAAACACAAACACTACTTATTCTCTCACCAGAACTTTAAAACAAGATTATAGGCAAGGAAAAATGGCAGTGGGTCAATGGATGCAAGTAAACAGCAACCAAAATCACCATCTTCCAGAAGTTTACAAAACAATTACAGTTGAGAGGGTTGCTTACTGATATTATAATCTAAAACTCACTTTCCATGAACTGGAGTCACTCCATCAATCTCATCTAGCATCTTCTCTGTTTCATCCAAAATTTTTTTTGTTCTTGCTTGGTCTTCCAATCTTGTCAAGGTAATCTGAAAAAAAGGAAGAAAAATTGCTTTTTCATCTTATCTATCCATGTCTATATCTCTGATGCCTCATGGGGGTGGCATTGGCAAAAGAGTCTCCACAACTGATGAATTCCAGTGCGATGTGGTATACTGGGGTCAATGGACTGAACCAGGGCATGGGAAATGACTGGGGTAAACCAGGAAAGGTGTGTGGGGCCTGGATGTGGCTAGGGAGCTGTGGTTTTGGCACACTACAATGAAAGCTAATGCATGGATGTGAACGGATGTGGCCTTCCTTTGTTTCCTAGCGCGATCTAGCTGATGCGGGGGTGGTGATCAGGTGTGAGGAAGAACAGAATGTATAAGTTATCATTTTCTTTGCTTCGTGCATTCGTGCTGTTTCCTGTGGGGCAGGGTGGTGTCAGGAATGGATGAAGGCAAGCAAGTATAATAATGCACATGTGCGTATATGTATATATATGTGTACGTATATGTATATTTGTAAGTGTGTATATGTATATATATGAGTGAGTGGATGTGTCTTTCTTTGTCTATTTCCTGCTGCTACCTCACTGTCACAGGAAACAGCAATCAAGTAGGAAAAAAGAAAAATATTTCTTAACTGATCATCCTCCTTTTTCAAATAATTTGATTGAGGAATGACTTAGAATGTGAACCCTACAAACTTAACTGCCTTCTTTGATGGCCAAGCTACAATGCCCTTATGTATGAGATGTACACATTCTTTCTTTATTCTAGGTCTCTGTTGTCATTTTACATCATATCTAATAATGTAAATATCACTTCGTTTTCATACTTTAACTGATTAATCCTATGGTGTACATAATATCACAGATCAATAATTTATGAACAAGTGTATGTAAAAAAATCTAAAACCACAAAACAGCATCACTAAACTGTAAACACTGTGAACATTTACTTGTAACTGGAAGTACATATTTTGACAAACTTGTCAAGTAATGAAGATGTTAGTTTAGATTTACTATCTGGTGTACACGTTATAATATCATAAAGCCATCACTTGTGAACAAATACATAAAGAAAACGTACAGCAGGATAAAAAACAGTCACAAATTTAAACTTATTTGTAAACATCACATCTCAAAAGACTTGTAATGGCAATGTTGGTATATAAAGATTCAATATTTAGTTTGCATATGACAAAGATTCGCTATTTAGCGTATGTAACATCATTCATCAACCAAATGTACATAAAGACAAACTTAAGACTAAATATAGCCCAACAAATTTATGATTATCATAAACAATTACAAGAGACAGACTGAAGAGCCTCTCACTTCATAGGTACCAAGTGGGCTTGCCTCCACGATGTACAATAGTGTTACGAATTGTACAGATCATAAATCTATACTAACCTGTGCTATAAGAACATTACAGAGGACTTTAGCCTCCTGGTGGTCAACAACCTTAGGAGCAATCTTTTCAATAAAAGTGATAGCTTCATTAGGATCTGTGTGTTGAGTAATGACTTCACCTCCTATCTGAGCCAGGGATAATGGGTTGATCCTGTAAGAAAAGTATGGTATGATATATTATGAAAACAACAATGAAGCAATGAAAGACAGGCTGTGACAGTTTTTATAACATACAGTGTACAGTGCAATCCTTAAGATTTCAATAAGCAATCACTAACCAAATATTCCCTCTTGATAAATATGACCCTTCCAGTTCTGACACAAATATCCTCTTCATCAACATCTTTTACATTCCATCCTTCCATCTCCAATTCATTCTTCTTCACTTTGACCCTTCCACTTCTTACAAATATATCCTCTTTGTTGACCTCTTCACACTCATTCTCTCCATGTGTCCAAGCCTTTTCAGCACAAACTCTTCATCTCTCTCAACCATACTCATCTTATCACCACACCTCTCTCTTACCCTATCATTACTTACCCTCTTCACACTATATATTGTTTTCAAACATTCAATTTCCAACATATCTACCCTCTTCCCTACATTCACATCTACAGTCCATACCTTGCATCTATTCATTATAAATTTCAATTAAAGAATAAAAAATAGCTGGGGGTCATTTTTAACAAAGATGATGTCATCATCACTAACATAATATCACCATTCAAAATACCACTTAGTGGTATAATCATACTTCTTCCAGCTCGCTGGCTCAATTTTATGACATCTAGGCCAAATGTGGGATGCGTGGCTGGAAAGAGATACTTGGCTTGTCCGACTTGAACTAAAAAAACTCTATACTTCATCATTCCTTCCAAGGCAAATTATGGAACTTCAGCAAAATAGCATTTAGATTGTGGGAACTACATGGCTGGTTGGTTTTAGCAAGAAATGCCTCCAAACAAAATTACCAAAAACAATTTGGGAACCATCCAGCTAATTCTAAGCATATCATGGAGGAAAAGGTCCATCATGAAACAAATCACATATCCTCAGTTCACAAACTGGAGAAAAAACACCAACAATATATCTGGGACCTTAAACTTATTATTCTTTATAATGAAGGGATGTCATTCGCTAAAGGTGACTAAATATCAAGCTATCAGTTTATATATCTGTTATAGTGTTATGAGTTGCACAAAGAATAATGACATTCACATAATTCTTAAGGTTGGAACTTTTTTTTAACATCACTGCCTGTCTCATATTCACAAGTAGCATCAAAGATAAATGAAAAATGGCCTCCTCTGCATAAAATCCACATCCTCTCAGCTGTCTTGTAATATGTACCAATACCAACAGAGCCTACCATCCATAACTAGGCCTATCCTCAAGACAATTCCATGGTTTACTTTGACTTCATCATAATCCCTACCTTTGCCTAATGACAGCACATTGCCCCCATTTTCCACATCAATCCTACTATTCTCTCCACAGCATGTTTCTCACCCTAATAAATGTAATTGTGACTCATAGATCCATATTAGTCTTTCTTTGTTTATCTTCTCCATATGCCCAAACTATTTCAGTATACCCTGCTTGACCCTCCAAATGAGAAGGCAATCATTACAACAACTCTTAAAATCATTCACACATGATCAAACAATTTCAAACCATACATCAAGCACTTCATTTCCAACATGTTCACACTCACTCATCCTTTCTGTAGTGTTAATGGGCCATGTTTCTCATCAATAAACACTGATGGAATTAATACACCTTCAAACATATCCACCTTTGTGCTTACAAACACTGACTCCTCCTTCTTCGTGCTCCTTGCTATACCTAGGACTGTAGTTCCGTCTTCCATCCCATGACTCACATTAGTACCTACAGCACTCCATTTCCTCTATGTCCTCCCATGAGGATTTTTTTTTTTGCGGAGGCAAAGTTAGGAAACAAATAACGAAGGGCACACAATCATCAAATGGATACACACTTCGAAGTATGCAATCAAGAAATTCATTCATGATAAATTCTATGACATTTATGCATAATTTTAGATAAATAAATGATTTACACAAAGTACCGTGACAAGAAGTATGGGAAAACAGATATGCCTGTAAATCCTACCCATTTAAACATTTGCTCCTCTTTCAAATACCCACCATTTCCCTCCACTTTCAGTTTTCATTAATTCCTCTAACTTTCCATGCAGTAATATGACTAATATTCAAAGTAATTAGTTTCAAGTAAGACATCTGTCTTACTTGACTAACACATTTGATCAATAATGAATGGCTGACTGGCATGCTACATCAAAGAACACCTTCATAGTTACCTTTACATTTCTTCCTATTTCAAGTTTAAAAGATTACGAATCTTTCTTCAACCTTGAACTGATTCTACAGTATACTTAGCCCCATGCATCCTGACACTCCCAAAAGTATCTCTACACATCTCAGAATACTAAAGTAACCCTACTCTTTAATTGCAAGAGAAATTCTCATGGCTGTCTTGAGTAATGTGTTATCTCCCAAGCTTGCAAGGTGACATAATTAATGACATATAGGTTGATGCATTCTGCATATCACTTAACTTCTAAATATGGGAAATAACTTTCTGAATTGAGAGGGATAGCATGTAATAATAAAGGCAAATCAGAAGATAATATAAATGTAATTTCTATATACATAATTAGTACAAGCTAGAAATACTCACTTATTTTCCAGCTCTCCAATCAGGTTAGAGTACAGTTTAATAAGTTCTGTACCTTGCCGCATGGATGGTTCTTTCACCAGTTTGTGCAAAGCTAGGGTCAACTGGTGCCATAATCTGGAAAAATAAGAATAGGAATTGCACTTTTTATCTATTTTCTATCTAGGCATCTACGTATATACATACATATATTAATCCATAACACGTATATTCAAAACTAACAGAGCAGATTTTCACTTATGACACGAGAATTTTTGGGCAAGGTTGTAGAACATCCAATGACCTCTTGTAGGTGTGAGATATGAAAAAATAATACAGTTAGAGGTAGAGAAACTTTGGGAGGACTGTTGGGTTAAAATTGTCATATCAGTCAATCTCACCTATCTGTTGGCTTGTTTCCAAATGTTAAGATTTCTTTCTTTAACCAAGAGCACTTGAAGGTATCTGTATATGCTACGATTACAAATAGGCCACAATTTCAAGTGAAGGTTTGGTATGTTATCGGGCATTTCTAGACTCTGCAGACAAGTTTGTATTACAGTTTCATTCAGATTGTGTATCAACAACAAAAAAATAAAAATTCACAGAAACTGAACTAGAGCTAGGTGAATGTTTTTGTGGTTTGCATAGCGCTCACTTTTACACTATCTTTAAGCAGAACATAAAGACATTAGAAAATGACCGGGATATCATAGGCGTCCTTTTGTGAGTTTACTTTCCGCTGGATTCAATCGAAAGTGTTTCCGTTGCATTACTTACATTCCCAAATGTATATTTAGTGTGTCTTTGTCCCACTATCTACTTCTCCATCAAAGCCCTGCTAAAGATACAAAACAAAAATAATACAATCAAATACAGCTAAAAATGCCACACCCCATGTACACTACACATGGTAAGGATTCCACAGGTACCAAAATTGTTGATTTCAATTTCTATTTTCCCCGAGTGTCTATCTTTAAAAATTTTACCAAACAATTACCCTGGAACACAACAGCATCCCTAAAATGCAGAACTGAAACCCGAGGTGATGGTTTTTTGTTACCTAAAAGAGGATCTAATTAAGGTATCCATGGCGTAAATTTTACCCTAGAAATTGATTTAATAACATATACATGAGTTGATTCTTTTAAAAAATTAGTACTGTGACTTATAATACAGAATCTTCAGTAAGTAGACATCAGCTGGTGGGTGCTAGCCCCATGACACTGACGCCTCAATTAGAAATTACTCTACCATTAAATCTTCACTCACTTTTTATTGTAGAGCTCCTCCAGTTCCCCAAACTTCTTTGAAAGTTCAGCTGGGGAGGAATTCTTTTTCTGGGTTAAATAGGTTTCAACTTTGGTGCTCATCTTGGCGTTTAAACAACTTGCTCGAGTCACTTGCGATGATTCGTCTGTTTTGGGTTTGTTGTGTTCTCTCACTTCTGTCTGACCAACACAGTTTGACTAAGTTTACCGTGGTATCTAAAATTCCAACTTCATTATATAAAAGAGCATTAACATTTTATATATATCATATATAAATCTATATTGAAAAATTAATTTCCACATGACAAAGAATAAGCCACAACTCATAAGAACTGAAAGATGGAAGACGAGGCATCGCAACTGTAAATAAAGCTCCCTTTCTGTATACACAAAATGAAATTAAAAATTAAGCATATGTATAATAAGTTTCTTATTTCACCAATCCTAAAGAATAGAAAAAAAATACATATTGAATACATATTAATGATGAAATATACGTATGTAAAATGTGTCAGATGAGGAAGAAAACCGGTGTTACGGGAAAGGGTATATAGTAAAGATGAGAAAATTTGGTAAATTCACATTATGTGTATTATAACATGAACCACGTTAGTAGCCTGATGGTGATGGTACACAACCTTACTTGAATCGTAACCATAAGAAATGATACCTAATTGTTGAAACTGTCGAGTAATTATGGGTACCTATAAAACCTGATGCTGGGGTTAGGATATATATATTTATTATCATTCATTTATTATACTTTGTCGCTGTCTCCCGCGTTAGCGAGGTAGCGCCAGGAAACAGATGAAAGAATGGCCCACATACACGTCCACACACGCACATATACATATCTTTACATATCAACGT
>JAUTXX010113258.1:0-16329 GCA_032273605.1 Panulirus laevicauda
ATGATTCGCCTGTTAGTGATATATGTACTGTTGCTGTTAGTAGAAGTTCCTCAGTATTCTTAAGATAATGTTTATCTTTTCAATTATGTTTTTTTTTTTTTTTTTTTTTTTTTGTGACTCGCCATAATTACTATTGTGGTTGCAAAAGCCATTGAGTTAGAGTGAATACCCACAGATATGACTACTGTTATGTTATTATTGTGCAGCACTGGAGGGCCAGCCAGGGAGGTTGCCTATGCGGTCGTAGTGTTTAGTCTTATGTTGTTTTCAGCTGAGATGTTAATGTTTTTCCATCAGGAGAGGCAGCGCTCACTGTTCACTGCCGTGCACAAGCACTCCACGACTGACTGTGGTTGCTGGACAGCATTTTCCCTTGTGTGTGTGTGTGTGTGTTTGCGATTTTATATACTTTATGGAATTCGACCTTGCTGTGGTAAAGGTGTTGCACATAAGAAGCATAGGGTATCAGAAATGACACCCAGTCACATGATTTAACGTTGTGCATGATCAGGTGATTCCTAATCGTAACAGGGAACCGGGTAATTGGGAAATTACTGGTAACCTTAAGCCGGTGACATTATATCTGCTGGTCATAACAGGTTTGGTGGGCCAGACAGACCTCTTGCTTGATACTTGCGTACATACCTGGCTACGCCAGACCATTAGACTTTCAATTGATGATTTTGTGTGGCAAGGGAGTTCAGCACTTATGTTATCCTATTTGAACAACTTCTGTATCAGCAGTTTCCTGGTTCACAGTTTCCTGGTTTACAACTTTCCAAAGTTTATCCACTTCATCCACGACTCTTCTGTTGTAGAAATACCTCACAGACTAATTTAAAAACTATAAGGATTTGATAAGGTCAATCTTTGCTCTTCTATTTTCTGTCATGGTTGACATATTGTATGGCTGGAGCCGGTCTGCTCACTACCGTCCAAGCTGCTGGAGTGTGGGGCCGGACGCGTATTTCACCACTGTTGATTTACAGGTCGGCCCAAGTTGGCTGTGTCCACGTGACAGACCACCACAGGCGGCCTCATAACGCAAGGCAGCGGCTGTTGGACGTCCACAGCACGTAATGGAAGGACTGGATCGGCCCGACCTAGCGGCAGCACGCTCGGCTCACACAACACAGGCGTAACACCTGCGTCAACTGGTCATACGTTAAAGATGATTTTAAAGTTCTTTTTGCTGTTAATGGTCGTTGGGTAAACCATTCTCATTGTGTAAACCATAAGGGAACAGAAGCGTCCATTTTCTCTCTATATTCCGGTCCAACTATTTATTATAACAACAGTTCGGCATCTTTATGGCCACAAATGCAATACTAAAATTTTATTCGGAGAGGAGACAAAATTTGGATGAATTTGTCACACTTTCCAATGATATACCACATTATTATTATTATTATTATTATTATTATTATTATTATTATTATTATTATTATTCATCTATGTATTTATATAAAGTATACTCTTGTTATATGATGAGCCCAGTATGTTCCATGAATTAGTAATGGAGGTATGCTAAATTTGTTCATTAACGTAAATTAAAACTTTGTGAACGATCCAGAATAACAAGATTCGCTCCAGTGAGGGAAACGATATTGGATCGTTGTAGTTTGTAAGCATGAAGATGTGGTCAAACATCATACAGTACTGTTGGCTTAAGTCATGAGAACGTGCGAAAGTACGTGCGGCTTTACGCACCTTGTGATACACTACCCCATCACCTGACAACCGTTTGGTACGTCTGTCTCTCAACATAAACACCATCAGTTGCCACTTCTGCCTGCCATTTACCCACAAAAAAAGAGAAAAAAACGCTAAAATCGAACTAGTTTATTTAGGCGTAGCTGATTGGTGGACGTTGTGATCTGTTATGTTTATTATTGTTATGGTTTGGTATCTCTGGAGTATGGAAGACGCATATGACCAGGAGGGTTGATGTGGCACTGATTACTGACTGGTGCGCTACATGAGCAGCGCTTCTGTGAGGAAAATAGGCAGCCATACAAGTGACAGGTGTTGGTCGGTTGTGGTACAGTTAGGCAACGTTTAGAGGTGAGGTGTTGCGCCGGCCTCTGCCGCTTCTGTACGGCTCTCGTTAACCAGAAACAACAGCGCGTTCGTTGTGCAAAGTAGCTTGGAGACAGTAGAGGTGTGGTCTTGTGTCTGAGGTATTATTCCTTGCCTGATTGGGATGATGATAATGTGTGTCTTGTAGAGCGAAGTAAAGTTTAACTGGCTTAGAATTCCTTTTAGAGTTCAGTAATTGGGTGTATATGGCGTCGTATTGTGAGGTTCACTGGATATTAACTTGAAAATTATGATTTGATTAGTGTAGTACAATGGTTTATCCCAATAGGTGAAATTAACGTACCCTTAAGTATGATGGAACGACCCTTGAGTATGAGTATGATGGAACGGCACTTGAGTATGATGGAACGACCCTTGAGTGTAATGGAACGACCCTTGAGTGTGATGGTACTGTGATATGAATTGTAAGGGCTGGGTTAAAGGTTAGGACATCCAAGGGTGGTAGCATCATCCAATAGGTATAGTAAGTAAATAATTGGTGCGGCGCATAAATGTAGTTCAAAGTGGTTTATCATCGTGTGCTGGATGTCATTTCTAAGCACCAAGTATTAATATTCATTAGAATATAGAATTTTGAATTTCAAAAGAAACTGTAATACCTTGTGTTAAAGATTATGCAAAAGTGTAAATATTTCTGTATAGTCGACCACCACAGTGTAGTAGCTGTATCGGCTGCGCTGTCCGGTGGGCGAGTGGTAGGCTGGTTAAGGCGACCACTAACGGAGCCGGCGAATGGGCAAGGTGTGGCACCGTTGGTTTGGTTGCTTCCCTTATACTGGTTATTTGTAACGTTTATGAGGAGAGTAATTAAGTTGGGTGAAGACTTAACTTGCGGTTGTCGTGAGGTCAGGACTGTGCGTGGCTTGATGTGGTCACTTGTGGTGTTGGTGTCTTTCCAGTTAGGCAGGTCAGCCTCTATAGACGAAAAAATCGGTCTGGCTGCAGCGGACAGCAAGGAAGGCTGCTGAGCTCAGTACGGTAAATACTGACGGTATGACACACGATTATTCAATGTTGTGTCAGGATGGAGGTCTGGCTGCTGTGATGGGAGGGAAGTTTCCTTCTATCTTTGAGGCATCCACAGTACTCACGTCCATCGGGCGTATTGTATGTACATGTGTGGGATAAGTTCAGGGCAGTTGTAGTTAGTGGTCGTTGAGGTAGTTGCATGGTCGGTATGAAGGGTTTTGGTATGATATGGTGAGACGGTGTTTGTAGTGAAGGATGATATTCAGATCGTAGATGGGGAATTATAAATGGTTTATCCGAGGAGTGTGGTATGTGGTGGATGTCTGGTAGGGCCGCGTGCAGTTAAGGGAAGGGGTTGTTCAGTGGTTGTTAACTCCAGCAGACAGGTAGTACCTGCGAGTGATATAATATCGTCTGTGACACAGTAAGAATGTTTGAATGTAGAACTTCCACATTTTTACTATTTAGTGATCTGTTCTGTTATAACAAACACATTAGTTAGTTATTTTTTTTACCATAATCTCCTTTTGAAACAAATCCTACAAGTTGCATTGCAGTGTTCATTGTGAGGGACGAACGTTTGTTCCACATTGCCATGGTAATCTGTGCGAGGTGAGGCTTGGTTCTGTGCCTCATCTGTTAAGGAGATTCTTTTCTTTAGACTGTATCTCAAGTGACACTACACAAAGCTCAGTCCTCTGAAACTTGTACCCAACGCAACTCTAAATATCCGAAATATTTATAAACTGATTCATTTTTAGATCATCATAGCGATCAAGATATTGATGCTTAGCTTCATTTTTATTTACACAATTGTTAGACTGAATGCCGGCTTGCACAGTCCGGCCTCACGAGGACAACCCACCGTTCCTAGTGTATGGTATGTGTCAGTGGTGTTAAATTCTTCCTTTGATATAGAGACGGACAAGAGTAACAGACTTACGTCGCTAACTGCACCTTTCTCTCATATCACAAGTTGATCTTCCATTATGCCGGAGACCTGTGGGGTTGGTCGTTAGTACACTGGAACCTGCAGGATATTCATCAGGGTTTGTAGCAGCTTGTAACGCTGTCATTGTTGTACCAGGTGAGTGTTGTCACACATGGTCACGTAAGGATTTCCGCATCTTTGTTGATCCGAATTTTTCTGGGCTGAAGCACGACGGTAACACCTCGTGACGGTGTCGTAATCCGCTTTAGCAGTAACGACTTCTCAGTAAATTAATTTTGTTTCAAACCCTACTGTATATATATATATATATATATATATATATATATATATATATATATATATGTATATGTATGTATATATACTGCAAATTGAGTTATGTTCCCTAGGAAATGTTGAAGGTTTTAAGAACACATGTTACACAGCATTACACTAAAGTTACACACACCTGACCTGAGCCTTGGAAGACACACCTGAGAACCGGCTGTCATTCACAATAGCCTGGGACAAGGTTATCCTGGGCGAAGCTTTCCATACATTTTAAATTTGTCACCCAAAAGTGCTTCGTGTCAGGTTCAGCTGGCTGAGGATAACAAAGACTTTACTAAAAAAGAAATACAACTAACAAATACAGTTTTACTAAATTATAGTGAATGTATAGGTAAGGTGAAGATGTAAGGTAGCAAACTTTAAGTAAAGTGATGAAATAAAGATGTGGATGAAGTACATCACGAAATAATTAATGTTTGTCAGTGATGAGCATTACAATGTAACTGTGAATGAAAAATGAAATCTGGATAACCCTGATACATACAGTTGGTAGTATGGTCACGTGATCTGTGCATAGATTTTGGTGTATTGTTAGAGACAATTTCTTATTATAAAACATTGAGACCGGTGTTCCTGAAATGGTGTATCATGCTGGATTACTTGCTCTTGTAGGTAAGTTGAGAGAGCTGGTGTTGGTGTCACGTTGGGTAAGATCTGGAACATTTTGAGTCACCACACATTTACTTCTTGTTTACATTTGTTTCTTATGGTTTCCTATTGTTCACGTCCCAGCACCACCACGACCTATGGCGGTGGTGCATGTGGTCCCTGGTGGGGTGTATGCTGGATGCATTTCACACCCGACATAAGTGACTGGACGCCACAATGTAAGGTTGTCAAGTATTTACACTAAAATATATCCATCTGTTGTCCATCATCTTTGTGTGCAACTTTTTTGACAGTTTATTCTCCATGCAGTAATGCCTGTACGTAGCTGTATCAAATTAGCACAGAATCCTTCGTCACGTGTGTCCTCTGACGTCACGTTGACGACTGCACCTCGGTGTAAATGTAAATCTGGCGTCATTGTAGGTGTCATGAAACCTTGGTGGTTTGTACGGGACTGGGATGGTTACGGAACTGTTGGTTATAGTAGTACACCAATTAGGAGATAATGTTATAGTAGTACACCAGTTAGCTTAGGTTAGGTCAGGGAATAATGTTGTTGAGAAGTTACTCTAAAAAGAAGAAATCCGACGTCATAGTGTCTGATAGTCAAGGTGTCGCCTGCATGTATGTGTCTGGGGTGCATACACCACACGGTGTATGCCAACCCTACAGCGCCTGGGTCAAGATGGCTCGCTGATCTCAATGTAAATACTAATGAACTCATGGGTGACGTAGAAGGTCACGGGGTTTCCCGTCACTGGAGCCATGTGGACGTCATGTGGTGTTGCTGGTGTCAGAGGTCGCGTGTTTGGCCAGGTGGCAGGGGTCTCAACACTCTCTGGAATTTAATATTTGCTTTAACATTATGGCAACACTGGTGGGACTGACGTCACGGCCCCGTACCGTTTGTTACCAAAGATATTATTATTATTATTATTATTATTATTATTATTATTATTATTATTATTAGGTTTTCGAACGGTAGCATCTTCTGTTGTAGGTATATCATCCTAGTATCCTAACAATTATATAGATAATATACTCAAGCATCGCAGCAGCCTGGTTATATTGTTCAAACATTTGATAAAGTCTCGGTCAGGAAACAAAACTTCCCGTCAACTGTTTGTAGGTAGGACGAAGTGAGTCATGCCACTGACACAAGGTTGGCCCCTGGCCCCTAGCCCCTTAGTCCAGCCTGGCCCCTAGCCCGTTAGTCCAGCCTGGCCCCTGGCCCGTTAGTCCAGCCTGGCCCCTAGCCCGTTAGTCCAGCCTGTCCCCTGGCCCGTTAGTCCAGCCTGGCCCCTGGCCCGGCCAAAGCGCACTTTGCTGCTGCCAATAAGAAAAACTATGTGCTAACCATAGTAGTTGTTGATGAAGATCTTAGTTGTGATGGTAATACTAGTTGATAAAATTTTAGGTCTTAGTTGTAGTGATGATGATTGATTGTGATGATAATTCTAATGACTGATGATAACATTGATTGATGATAACATTAAGTGGTGACGATAATGATGATACAATATTGGTAGATATAAGTGTCATGTTGGAACCCAAGTTTACCTTATGATGATGATGATATTGTGGTGAGTGAAGACAAACAGCTGCAGTAGTCTCATGAATTATATCTGTAGTGGGGAAGGTTGATATTGTTGACATTTCTAGTGTTAGTGTTGCACCGCAAGGCTGTTGTGGTACGATCCTTGGTTCTCTGGTGTTGGCCTCTTATCTTACGTGACCATTTATGGCCAGTTTGTCCCCGACCTTCACTCGTAACACGCCTCCTCACCTTACCGTACCATCGCCAACTAACTTCCCAACGCTGGATAACGACCCGTTGATCACTAGATCACTGCTATCAAACATGGCCTGTGATGCCTTGTGTTGCTGCATCTGCTGGTGGAGACGGTGGTGGTGTGTGTCGCCGTCAGGTTGAGGAACAGGAAGATCTTCCCGCCCTGCAGCGTACACCAGTCGTGGTGGGCGTCCATGTGTGGTCCTACCGTTAACACTGGTCACACTGTGTTACAATTGTGTGGATAATGAGTCCCGCTGGTAATAATGTTGCATGAATCATTATAGGTGTTTGTAGCACGGTACTATACAGGGAGATTGTGGGCCAGTCTTCTGTGAACCTGGACTTTCGTCATGGGAGACCAAACCAAATAACACGGATCTTAACCACCACACATCAACAAGATAGAGAGGATCCTAGTAACCATCTCATCCTCCCATCATACTTCCGCTTCTGGCCGTCCTACCGGAGGGGCGGGAGATACCTGGCTGAGAGTGAGAGGGGCGGTGGGACAGTAGTACTGTGTGTGTGGGACGGGACGATATAATGACGTCTGGAGGACGGCCTGGACACACACACACACGCACACACACACACACACACACACACACACACACACACACACACACACACACACACACATTGTATTTTCGGCCAAATGGCTGCCTGAATTCAGTTAATCGTTCTTTGTTTATTTATTTATTTATTTACACGAGACAGTAGGGGAGGGCAAGTGTATTTGTCTTTAAGGAAGGCGACCGGGAAAATTGCTGTGAATCATAGACTACTTTCTGACGAGTGTGATTTGTCCAACACTGTGAAGATGATAAAAAAGCAAGTGGATTGGTACTTGTGAAGGAGAAACCACTTTAAAAAGATATAAATTCAGGGAAAGGACGTCATGCGTAACAAATGTTAGAGTAAGATTCTTGCCTGGTCTCCGGAGTGTAAGCTTTGGTGTAGACTAAGAAGGATGGATGAAGTGTGCTTACCTGCTCACACAGAAAGCATTTGACACTACCACTTAAGTGTTTGTTACAAGTGATGGATCATCATCAGACTGCAGTGAAGGGGATCATCAGACTGCAGTGAAGGGGATCATCAGGCTGCAGTGAAGGGGATCATCAGGCTGCAGTGAAGGGGACGCTTTCAATGAAAACGGATTCCCTTTGTGGAAAAGAAGAGCCTTCTGGAGATGGATGGCGTGTTGCAGGGCTCGATCCTGGCACCGTTGGTCTTGGCAGTCTAGTTAACGTACTGGAAGGTTTGGACTCCTAGATATATTTGCAGATGATGGTAAGGTCATGAATGAAACAACGTGTGATGAAGACTGTATTAACATAGCAAGGGGACCTGGACATACTCTAGTGTTAGTCTGATACATTGTTGATGAAATCTAAAGTGAATGTAAAATAATGAGGATGTGATAAACTTAAGAAAAGCTTCCACACGAGTATCTTATCATCAGGAAATAAGTTGCAAGAATCTGTGTGAGAGGGACTTGTTAGGCGACATTGTACCTAACCTGTCGCCAGAGTCCCACCTTAGGAAAGGTGTAAAGCAGCCGATGTTCCTGCTGGCAAACATCATAATCCCATTCCAGTATATGGATAAGGAAATGTTTAACAAGTTGATCTCATCCTACGTTGGTACTTTACAGAGCGATAATACAGTAAGGGAACATTTATGGCATTCTTCTCCAGCGTATTGATGTTCAGAATGGTTAGGTTAGGTTAGGATTGTAATATCCTGTTAGCGGTCTATACAAGCTTAGACGGGTTCCAAGAAGTAGTGGTAGCGAACTACAACTTGGGGACGAGGGATCTGTGGCAGCAGAAGATGACGGTAGCGGAATGGTGCAGTAACTTCTTGAACTGTAGGATGAGATGTTAGGTGATGTATTGTTGGCTGAGTTGGTGGTGATGTTTTGAGAAGACGACTGTGTTCGCTCCTCATGTTAGGTGGTGCAAGAGGGACCGAGGATGATCCTGCATGCCTCTGGTTGCTGGTTCAGTGGATAACCGTCACACCCCCTCGATTCTTCGTGTATTCAAACTGCTCTGGATAGCCAGCATGATTGCCTGATCTTCCCATTGTACGAGACTCCCGCCTCACGTCAACTATCAACATTACCATTATTTTCATAATAGTTTCCCCGGAGTTTCTCTTTAACGCCAGTCTTATGGTTTCTATTTCTTCCGGAGAGCGTTGTGGCGTGTGGTCTGTGGCCATTTCTGTGGTTGTTTTCACCGGCTGTGGTATCTGCCACAGTGTGAAGACTTTCTCCATGCATCTTCGTCAGTCATCTCTGGCCACGGCAGGAGACGGTCACCCCATCCAGACATTGACATATACGTACAATAAGTAGAATTTGGTACAATGTTCAGACTATGACAAATAAGAGAGGGAGGTGGAATGAAGGAAAACTTTGTAATATCTAGTTATAGGCTGGGGCACTGTCGCGGTCAGTAGAACACCCAGGACGCTGCCATGACAGTTGTCAAGTGACACAGTATTGGGTCCTGTGAGAGTGACCCTGGCTGGCAGCATGACGCCAAGAGTAGATGAAGATCTGGTAGTGAAGGTTGTGTAGTGATGGATGGCGGGTGGCCACACCCACCCACCACACTCGCTTTCCCTGTACCTACTGTCAGCCACCCCCCTCCACCCCAAGGGGGTGAGGCAGAAGTTCCATCTGTTTCACTGCCACAGCTGGTGGTGCAACCCTCAAAGCCACCTGTACGCCCGCCCTCCTCACCTGTGGACTGTAACCAGCCGTCCTCTGGCTGGTCGTCACAAGTACAGATGGTCACCTGCACAGATGGTCTTGACTTTACGTGTATCGGAAAATTATGAGGAGCACGAGTTGTGAGACTTGGTAACATAGAATTGATCTGGACTGTGTTTGGTTGTGTTTATGTTGTGCAGGGAAACAAGGGAGCCTGGCGCGCCAAGGCAGCCGCCCTGACAATAACGTCTTCATGAGAATGAATGACGTGTGAGGCAGACATGTGTGGTGGCGGGTAAGGAACTGGTCCATGTGTGTTTGTTAGGAGGAGAACCTGCCACACCCACCACCACCCACACCAGACACACACATAGGAAGGAAGGAGGTGACCGGGTAAGTATTATCATAGAATAAGAAACCAAAAAAACATTTCTCTGGAATATGTTGATGGCTGGAGACATTTATGTACACACGTACGGTTGTGTAGTGGCCAGTTATACTACACGTGATTTCCGTAGTCTGGTAAAGCACTCTGGAACGAGGGAACTCTGTTGGGAGGAGGTGAGTGTAGCAAGGATTGTTCAATAGCTTCGTGTAATTGGTGGGAGAGAGTCGGGAGGACGATTGTGATCACTACTTGATGGGTAGTGTAAATGGGACCGATGATCATATATGCCTTTTTCTTCAGCTTCCTGAGTAATGATTGTGTGTTGGTTGCATTATCGTCACCGTAACATGTTAGTGAGGACCCAGCCTTGTGCTCTGCAGCTGGCTATGATAGTTTTCCTGTTGATGTAATTATTGTCTTGACGGATCTGGCTCGGTGGTTCTGAGGAGTTGGGCCTTGAGCTTGGGATGTGCTGCTGCTTTTCATTGGTGGTAGAGGCGTCCTGTGTTGTCTATGTTGCCTAGTGCCATTTAACCACAGGAGGAGGCACACGTTGTCCCCTGCATGCAGTACTGGGAGCTTCAGACTTTGCATTGTTGCCGAACATTACATGTAGGGGCGTGCTGACCACACCCTAAGTTATACTGTGGTAATCTTACGTGTTGCCGCGGGCGTGACGTGACTCACATGTTATGGTGGACTTGAACATGGCCGTGACAACAGATGGCCCGTTATGCGTGTGTGTACAGGGCTACAGCAGCGGCCTCTTAATGTGGCCGTCACACCGCACCCGGTCATACTCCCGTCCGGCGGCAGCAGTAATAGTGCTGCCAGAGGCAGGGTTTCGCTGCCAACTCCAGTGGTCATATCAATGGGCGGCGGGGCCCGCGGCCGCTGCCGTACTCATAACTCTTACTTTCTAACTTTCCTTCACATCACATGTTTGCGTCTCCAGCACAACAACAGATCGTCCACCTTCATTGCACCGACCATTTGTATTGCACATTTTACCGAGGTCGAACGTTACTTCAACAGAATAGCTTACATTTTTATAATGAAAACCTTTGTAGTTATGTGTAAATAGTTCAATCAGGTGTGTCACTGTACTGATTACAGTACATACGAATCTTAATCGCAGTGACTGAGCGAGACTAGTGATGTGCAACACAACAGAAGCCATAGTGACAGTGCAGTGTTGTGAACCTTGGCTCAAACTCCCGCCAGTATTGCATGGTTCACGGGTAAAGTATTGATGTATTTCATCGGCCATGAGTAAGGCCAGGTGTTTTCCCAGTACCCAGATGTCACCTTAGGTTAGATTTGTTGTGTAGACCAACTCCTTAGTTGATTGTATCACATTATTCAGACATACGGCCATTGCCCTTTCTTATAGCCAACAACAAAGTGGTTTACATTATTATGCTGACCATTATACAAACTTTGTCAAGTAAGATATTAATGATATTAATGATACTAGTTTTTACCCAACCATTTAGTAAGTTTGTGGTGGTCTGCAGAAAGTGGCAACACTTCTGGTTCTGCCTCAAAATTGTCTTATCTGGCAGATATACGTACAGTCGAACACAATATATATTACTTCATTAAATTCCACCGTATGAAAGGTTGTTCCATAACATTTTTATCCCATAATTTTGATATGCGGCGAGGGACAGGGGAAAAGTGAATTTGTTGTGAAGCGTCGGGGTATGAGGTGTCGTCCACCAGGCAAATTGATCTGAATTGAAATGTGGCGGGGAAAGTTTGTCTTGAAAGAAAGTTGGCTGGTTAGAGAAAGTCTTGTGCATTGTGTTGCCTGAGTGGTGTATTACTGCCTCACGGCTCCTCCTGCCGCGCGAGCCTCTGTGTGTGTGTGTGTGTGTGTGTGTGTAAATTTACGTATCTTTCTTCATAATATTCAGACATACAGAGTTTCCAGGTGAACTTTCGTTTAGTGATGAATACGTTATGTTAATGATTGGTTATACAAATTGTCACGTTTGTATTACCGGTAATTGTTTTATTTTGACACTGAAAATGTGACGTTTGTATAGAGAGTAATGGTATAAAATTTGTTAGGTAGTTGTTACTGAATGACGTGTTATGTAAGGTACTAATATTTACAATACAACTGTCCTAATACTCCCTTGAACCTGATGATAACATCTTGAGGATGAGGCTACGAGCCTCAAACATGATGGCCATCGTACTCAGGGTCGTTCCCTCCTGCTTTATGGCCCGGTACACGGTGTTATGCATAGCTGAAATGATAATCCATCAGATGTGTAATTATCTCACTCACCCCAAAGTCGTCCAGGGAACTATGTAATATATGAGCCTTTAGAATATTTCTTGTGGTAACTAATAGAAGTGATAAGATTATTGGATCATCCATGAAATTACAGCTTTCCAAGTGTTCTCTTGTGTTTAGTGATTGTATCGGCCTTTATGATGCGTTGTATTCATGCTACGTCCACATTGTTGATGACATTGTTTTAGAGGTAAGGAAGCGTGACAGTTTTAACAGTTGATTGTACATTATTCCTCAAGCGGCAGTAATTGTACTTCATTATCATACGTTAAAAGAGGTTTTCATTACCCATAGTGTCCTTATGGAGGATCATAAGACTTGGAAAAATAGAATGGTGGAGCCATGATGGCCCGCCTCTCGCTCTTCTTTCACGGCATTTTTTACTGGAGATGCTCAGTCTCGGATGTCCCTCGTGTTCAAGAAACATGTTGATGACGGAATGTACCTCCTCTGTTGATGAGCTGTTGACGTATTGATCACTTCCCTTCGACATGTGGACTTATGTAATGATTTTGGCCGAGTTCTTGATAACTGTGTAAAATGTGTTGCGAAGAACATTTGAGACTCGAGGATGTGATGAGCGCACTGTTGTGTTATTAACGTTTCTTGAATTTATATACTTATGGACAGGTTGACAGATTGTAGAATAATTATGGATGTCATGTATATTTGATAACATATTAGAAAGGTTAACTTATTTGATTTGTACATAACTTGTTGACGATGTAAACGCTTTTTCACTTTAATATACGTAGTACACGGCGAGATCGGTTTTAACATTCTGACGCGTTTCATGTTTCCTTTAGAAATTTCTGTTATAAGATTGGTTGTGAACATGAAAACAAATTGTAGGTAGGTTTTGCATCTGTTATAGAAGAGACGTACATGGGTAGTGGATGGGAAGTAGACCTGTTATCAGTATGACTGGTGTATTATACTACCTCATCACGTTCCAGTAAATTGCTGTGGTGACAGTTATATAAGGTATAACACTTTGTTAATGTATCATAACTGTTAATGTATTATAACTTGTTATAGTAGCATTTAGGTCATACTTCATATAGACACATGTTTTCTCCAGTAAACTTTGATATTGTAAAAGAGTTTACTGTGTGTTTACAGTCTGGACACATGATCGGGCGAAGATAACCACAAAACGGACGAGGCGCGCGTGTTGGATGACGAGTCGTGTGGCAGGGAAAGCTTACTTACTTACTCCAGTAAAAACAAAACAAAAGTTGATGTACTGGTTGTGGTGACGTGTGGGGCAAGGCTGGACTCGGCGCTGACGATATGGTCAGCTGATAAAGACCAAGAGAAGTTTCACGAGAGGTTATTGCGGCAGTGGATATAAGAAGGTTGTTAATTTATCTGTGGCATGAGAATAACTGGCCGGAGGTAAAACAGTTTTGTTGTTCTGGCCGGACGGGCGAGGCGTACATGACGGAGGTCTTTGAAGTTTGGTGATTACGTACGACGAGTGAAACAATAGCAGGTGCTGTGGGTACATATAACATGATAGCTTCAGAAGTCACGAACGAGCAAGGGAAAGTTAACATTGTGGAGGGAGGCAGAGGGTGTGGTGATGCAGGGAAAGCCCGCCAGCGAGCAAGACATCCACAAGATGGTCAGATAAAAACCATGGCCAGCGGGGTAGATGGCTCGTGCACCTTATATATCATCAGGGTCCTGATGAGCTTTCTATCCGTACCTGACTGACGACACGTCATACCTGCCAGCTGAGTCCTGGTCATTTTATAAAAGAAAATGTAGCCGTAATCGGGTAATTTACGCCTTGATTAATTTTTTTGTATTATCTGGTTGGACTGACGCTGGCTGCCGTGGTAGTCAAAATACTTAAGGTCCGGTCGTAAACAAAGTTTTTGGCATTAGATAGTTATGTCGTAATGTTTGGATAAGTCTGTTCTAAAGTGGGTAAGGCTACCGTTGCTGATAGTCTAATGTTCAAACATTAAAAACGTTGTTACCCGAATATGTTGCGAAATGTTTGCTGTGGTTAGTGACATTATAGCTGATAGCAACGGATTTGGTATTTTTCGTCATACAGAAATGAATCGTTAAATGTGTTTGCTGTTGCAGAAATGATTGTCTTATTGAACAGTGAAAGATTTGAGATAAACAGTAAGGCATTTCTTCCCTTCATATCAGATGTTAAGATTGGTGTGGTAGCCCCTGGTACATTGATGGGGCAGCCAACTGTAGCAGTCATAGTGGTGGGAGGGACACTGCACATCTAGAGCATAAAATTCCACTATGATAAACTTTAACATGTGGTACTAGGTATTAGCATGTCGTGGTACTAGGGATTAACATGTGGTACTAAGGATCAACATGTCTTGGTACTAGGCATTAACATGTTTTGATACCAGGGATTTTTCTTGTATGAGTATTATTTCGATGTTCGTTTCCTGTAAGGATGTAAGATACTTGAATATAGATACGATCTCATGTTAATCACAACATTCTAAATGTACTGTATATTATGAACCAGAAATGTGATATACTTCAACATAATGAACATAACTGTGTGCTTCTTGGACAGGTTGGTATGACTCATGGGTATGATTGTCCTTCAAGGTCAATTGATAGGTCACGCCATCATACCAGGGAGAGGGGGGGAGGTCGTAACAGTCAGCTCAAAAGGTTAATGGATGAAGGAACTGGTGATGCCATTACCACATGACACACAATGAGTGGGTGGCTACTCTCCTGTAAGTGTCCACTGCTCAACTGTGTGATGATCAGGTAATTCAGGAGTGTCTGCTGATGTGTCACACGTCCCATAGCTTTTGGTTTCTATTATTATGTCGTGGAAAGTCTGGCGTCCACGATGGTTTGGTCATGATGTGGTTAATGGTGGCGGTGGTGCGAAAGTCCAGTAGAATTGCTTGTTTATGATTGGTTGGTGTTGTGGTCGACTGTTGGTACTGGGCTTAGTGGTTATTGGTAAGTCGTGGTGGCCTACCACAGCACCAGCTTTGTACTCCACACACACACACACACACACACAAGACTTTGTGGTTTAGTGGTTAGCGTTATCGACCATGAGTCAGCATGTGCCTGCATAGCCTCAAACCCTGGGTGAAGGAGTCGGCCCACACCCAGCTCAGGTGTTCATCCTTCCCTTGTGGCTGGTCGATAAATGGGTATCTGGCTAAGGCTGCGATGGAGACTTGGTACATACGTACAAGGTTAATAGACCGGGCAATTTTTAATGTTTTTGAATGGGAAATAGCTTTGCTTGAAAATTTCAGTATGATGGCTGTTTTGCATGCTGAATATGAATCTGATGTTGAAATATAGCTTAGGGTCATTAAGGGCTGTAAGTAATATTACATTTGAACAAGATTGTCATTTCTTCAGTTGGTATTTATTGGGTATTTACGGTCATGGGAAGCATAACTAGATATTATCCATATCAAGTATAGAAGGGTGTAATCATGTTATATTACAGTTATGAAAGAAAAAGTGTTTTGGGCTGATAAACCCATGAAATATTACCTGCAAATTTTTATCATTTTCGTGAAACCCTCAGTATAAGGACCATTTTTCATACTGAATACGAATCTGGGATTGCAATATTGGTTGAGCATTATCAAGGCCTGTGATTTATGATTACATTTTAAGAAATAACCTTTTAAACCTTTATGAATTGCTGGCATTCACTGTTGCTTTGTTCCAAGCATGAGACAGGCAGTACTTCCGTCATCACGAGCCTCTCTCTTGTCCTGGCCATCATCTCGGGGAAGATTAGGTTAACGTTGTTGCGGTGGCTTTTATCAACGTCTAGGCAACATAATGGCCCGGGTTATACCTGTGTGTGGTTACGGTAATAATCAATAAACCTGTGCTGTACACGGAATAGTAACACTCGTGATAGTATTACATTATGTTACTGTTGTAGGTGTGTGCGACGTAGCCGGTATGACCCAACCTCTCAGCCAGCTCCACACCAACCCACCGGACGGGTGTACAAGCTTACACACCACCAGAAATATCCACAAGTGCACTCTAGGTTAGGTTAGGTTAGGTATATTTACCTGTGTTAGGTGACTGATAGCTGTTCCTCTGGGAAACGGAGGTGGATGGGAACACGGAGTAAGTTGTGGACGATTATAAAAGATGTAAGATATGT
>JAUTXX010113477.1:0-16324 GCA_032273605.1 Panulirus laevicauda
AGTTCAATATCGTCTTGTATCATTCTCTCGTATTCACGTTTCGTCACTGTTCGTATTCACTTCACGGTGTTTGCTCTGACGTAAGCAGTACACACGTTTCATGAGGCAGACGTATAGCCTGACCAACACACGAGGCAAGTGACGCTTCTCTGACCTTCACGATTCATATAGATTTTACGTCCGATGGTAAATGAACGTCTCTAGACTACAAGGTAAATTGTAATGATATTTGTACAAATAATGATAATATTAACAATAATAATGATAATGATAACAATAATGATGAGGCAACTACTGCTGTTAATACTACTATTACTACTACTACTACTACTACTACTACTACTAATGATATAATGATAATGATAATGATAATAATAACGACAACTCATTGGCTCCAGCGTTTTGTGAATACTGTCGCACAGCTGTTCTCTCCTTCTGTATCTGGCCTCTGTACTGCTGTAATACCATCTGTATGGTTATGATACTGAGAGCATTAAGAAATGACCAATCAGAAACGTTCCGGCTGAAAATCAGACCAATCGGATGGTTTTTCTGTTTAAGATTTGACCAATCGGAAAATTTCTAGTTTAGGGTGAAAACAATCAGATGGTTTCCGGTGTAAGATTAAAACAATCAAAAGGTTTCAAGTTAAGGACTGGGTATATAGCAACATTCCCGGTCACTTCATACAGTTCGGCCACGACCGCTGACATTCCTCGCTTGTTCTTTTCTTACCTTCCGGTGGAGTCGGGGGCTGGCTTCCACCCCCGCACCCCGGTCTGCCACACGTTCACCACCTCCCAACTAGGATTCTTTTTTTTTCCATGTAATTTACAGGATGGACACACCTGTTCGAGGTCAGTACTGTGATTTGTAGGACTGTGTGATGCCATGTCCTTCATGCATCGCTCATGTAGGGATAATTGGCTGGTACAATAGGGAGAAATGACCACGTTCTGGACGCTATTTCCCTTCTGTGGCGGTCATAACAGGAGGGAGAGAGGGGGAGGCAGAGGATGCGGTAAGGGGGCTAATGATCGTGACACGATACATGGGAGGAGGGTGGCACATCCACCCTGTCGTACCTCCCTGCGCGGCGACGACCAGGACGACGTTCCTCCTTACTTCCTGGCGGCGACGCGTCGGGAGGTTGGACCAGTCACAGGCAAGTGTGTCAGGAAGCCTCGGGCCATCACAGAACTCGGGCGGGAATGTCACTTGGTAATTAACAACTTCAGGTAGAAAGCTGCACAGTGAGAGGATCGGAAACACTGACTGTGGCTACTCAAACAGTAAAGGCGATCCGTATTTCTGGTCACGGAAGAGAAAGAGGGGGAAAAAAAAATTGGCTTCGTTATTTGGCGAAAGTTGTGGAGGTGACCAGACGGTCTGTGACGAAGACCACCCATCGTTCGGGACGACCTGGCCCAGGGAGCAGCACGTGCAGGCACGTGAGTGGGAACGGCGGTGGTGGTGGCGATGATATTGGGTGTGGCGCTGAAGATGGGGATTGCGAGGGTGGTGGAAGTGGTGGTGAAGGTAGTGGCTTATGGTGGTGGTGGTGTTGGTTGTTGTTGGTGGTGGTGGTGGTGGTGGTGGTGAGGGAAATGGTTGTGAAGACGGTAGCTCGTGATGTTGGTGAACGTGGTTGTAGTGGTAGTGGGAGGAGCGCTAGTAGAACAGGTCGAAGTGGTGGGAGAAGAGCTATTGGTATGGGGTTAGGATAGGGGAAGGGTTGTCGTAAGAGCGGGGTTGAGACTGGGGATGTATCCCACACCCATCTTGCCAGGTTCACCTGGCCCCACGGGTTGGTTAGCCTGGATGATTCACCTGCCCTCAGGCATGAAGTGCCCTAACTGTGTTGTCTAAGTTCATCTGCCTCATACGTCTGGATGGCCCTGTTCTTCAGGTCAATATAGTGTTCAGCTGGTGTTTCCATTTACAACACTGAACACCCCATGTGCACCAATTATTCCCTTAACTGCCATATTACTCACCTTTGCATTCAAATCACCCATCACTATAACCCGGTCTCGTGCATCAAAACCACTATCACACTCATTCAGCTGCTCCCAAAACACTTGCCTTTCATGATCTTTCTTCTCATACCCATTTTTGCTTTCCGAGATAATGTTCTCGACTTCCACACGTTCTTCAACGCTCCCAGAATTTTCGCCCCTTCCCCCACCCTATGATTCACTTCTGCTTCCATGGTTCCATCTGATGCCAAATCCACTCCCAGATATCTAAAACACTTCACTGTCTTCTTTCCATTCAAACTTATCTCCCAATTGACTCGACCCTGAACCCTACTGTACCTAATAACCTATTTATATGTGTGTGTGTGTGTGTGTGTGTGTGTTTGTGAATGCCTATTGGCACTGTATGGGAAGGGAGTTCTACACTACTCGAACACCATCTCTTTATATAAATTTTATATTTTTGTATAATCTTTGAAATTTTTGTTTGCTGTCGAAATTGATCATGTCCTCTTTTAGTGTATTCATTCGATTTTTCCACAACTCATTTACTATAAAAGTATTTCATATTCTTTTTTACCAAGCTTCTTGCTTTATTTCATGTAATCTCCTCTGGTCATTGCATCCCAATATCTTTCAAATAACTGTACACTATCTACATGATTAGTTTCTGTTAATAACTTAATATAATCAGGTCATTCTTCACCATCCTCTCCTCCATATGTGCAAATTATAGGCCTCTAGCCTTTCCCTGGGAAGCAGCTCTCTTAATTCTGATACCATCCTTGTTGTCCTTTTCTGCACTTTTTCTATTACTTTTATGTGCTTCTTTAGTGTGGTGACTGACCCTGACAAACATATTCTAGTTCTGGCCAAAAGTAAGTTAAAAGCTTAGTAAATGATTTCTTAACCATATACTTGAATGTTGTTTTAATATTTGCCAGCAAACATTTCATTCCCTTTATGGTTTTTCTGGTGTGAGACACTGGCAACAGAATAGGTAAAGTGTCAACTTCCAAGTTTCTCTCACTTGCAGATTCCTTCAGCTTATATCCTGCTGAATGATATTCATGTTGAGGCATTCTTTCATTGTGTACCATCTCCAGTACTTTTCATTTGCTTGGGTTGAATTTCATCCACCGTATATCACACAACTTGATCCCTTTGTAAGTTGATGCAATCCTTCCCACTTTTCGCTTTCGTCATGATCTTTGCATCGTCAGCAAAAATATCAAAGTAGGATCATCTCGTCCATGGTCCCATAGATCTAGCTAAAAGCTGTCCAGTTTCCTTCTTAGAAAGCTCTTGGAAACATGTTATCATTGGTATGACTGCAGGATATATGAATATGGGGAGAAATTTATCTAGTGCACTGCTACCTTTGCAACCACTCAGTTGGAAGAAGAGGCACAAATTTAATGTGTCAATTCACAACCACAGTTGCTTGGTTCGTATAAATGTCTGGTTAGAAAAAAGATTTTAAACTTTGAAGTCTGTAAGTTCATATCTAAAAAAGGTCTATTTTTTCATACTTAATCGCCGCTTCCTGTGTTAGTGAGTTAGCTTCAGGAACAAACAAAGAAAGGCTATATTTGCTCTCATTCATTCTCTAACTTTTATGTATAATGACCAAAGCCACAGCTCCCTATTCACAGGAAGGCCCCGTAGACCTTTTCATGGTTTACAACAGCCATTTCAGTCCATTGTGTGGGTGCATACCATATGATCAAATTGTGTCTATCTGACACACACTTTTCATACTTCTGCATGTTCTTCTGGCACAGAAGGAGCCAAGAGGGGAGTGCTCTAAAAGAATTATCCACTAGTATTACACCGGCTTGTTAATAGTGGGAATTGAAATATTTACATAACAGTTATGGAAATATGTATACAATGCAGAACACTGCACTTAAACTGAAAATGAGATATTGACAATAGACTAAATGTCCCATGACCAATTGAATTGAGAGGATGCTATAAGAAAAGATGTGCTAATCCAGGAAATTAAGCATAATGTTATGAAACAAAGGAAGTGCTACTTGTTGGACTGGTTTGAAATGAATTGGCTGATACGGTGGTAAAAGATGGGTGTAGAAAGAGAGAAAGAGATTTTCCTGTGCTTAATCATACAGAACAGTGAAAGAAAAATGTCACAAAAGAAAATTTTGAGAGAAGGAACTATTGGAAAAACAAAATATTAAAGAAGACAGTAGGAGCATAAGGTCATATGATCTTATATAGTGGTGCAAGATATAATATATATGGAAAGAATAGGTTCAAGGATATAACTTGGCTAGGATAAAATTGGGATAAGAATGTAGGTGGGAATATGGAATAAGTTGTTATGACACTAGTAAAAGATATGTAAGATGTGTTTTGTGGAAAAAAAGGAAGATTCTGCCATTAAACACAAGAATGTAAAATACTGCCCAGGTTTAAGATAAGAGATGACATGAGCAATTAAGTACATTTCTTCATCTGTTTCTGGTGCTCTCACATTGATGCAGGAAGCAGCAAACAACTGTGAGAAAAATATAAGATTATTAATAAAACAGATTAATGAGTTTGTTAAACATGATATAAAACTGTTAAGCATTGTCATTATGTGTAAAGCCAGTTGACGTTATCAATATTGCAATACATTCAAAAATAAATCAGTGAAATTCAAAATGAAATCCAGGTCGTTTTAGGTAAAAACAACTTCTGTGTCAGCTCATAAAATTTTCAGTTATGTTTTCAACTAAAGATGAAAGAAGAATTCCTGTAATACAAAATAATACAAAATGAACCCTAGAGTTGTAATGACCTTCATCTGTTAATCTATATCAGGGGCGGCCATACTTTTATGCTTGTAGGACATTTTTTATTATTTTGATCCTATGTTGGGGCATATTTGTGTCTGATTTTGCAATGTACTGTTGCGACTGAATGAGACATATTTGATCAGTAAATCAATAAGTTCATTACTTTACTATATATCTAGTTATAGAAAAACCTTGTATAGTAATCAGGTGATGTGTAATTACAAAACTTATCTAACTGCTAACATAAACTTTGGAATTTCAGGATTATTCATGTGATGTATGGCACTAATGTGTCTTGAAAACTTCGTCAAAATCTGTTTTCCATCTGTGAACAGGCAATGTGTAGATTGTTTGTTAGGTGAACATCAGTAAGAACTCTTCGCCTTTTATGTCTAACATTTCTTTTTTAATATCTGTTTTCGATGTAATTACTACGGAAGACAGATATTATCCTCAGTGCATGTAAAATATGCTTAGGGAACGTTTGTGGTGACACGAACAGTTTGTAGAATTCAAGTAAATTAACTTATCTACACTTGTTTTCAAGTTCACTGTTGCACTGCAAATCTTACAGTTCCATTTTATAGCTCTTGAGGAGCTGTGTCAATATCAACAGCTTGACTAGTGAATAGAGATGCATATATTTGTAATTCCATTTTGCGAGCATGTAGAATGGCAAACCTTGACTCAAATTTGTCTTTTAAAGCACATACACCATCATGTATGTTTATTGGTGGTATGTGCAGCAAGTGATATCTAATGAACTGCATTGTTTTTGATAATTGATATCCCCACAAATACATCTTATCTTTTTATCCTTTGACATGATCAGCAATATTGTTAACAAGCTGATCTTTTTCCTGAATCTTAGAGTTTATCTATAGAGATAAGCAATCAAATCTCCAAAAAAGACCAGGTCTAAAAGCCGGTTGTTCCTGTATAATTCTTGTTCTGCTTTCCCTCGCATATCCATGAATATCTTTACCCCTTCATAAATATCATGAAATCATCTTGATAATTTCCTTTGCTTAGCCATTGCAGTTTGCAATGATATGTAATGATATGGTATTCTGAATCAAGATTAAATAAACATTTTTTTAAACTGCCTGTGATGAAGAGCATATGCTCTGACATAATTAACAGTAGAAATAGCAAAAGGCATTACATTATTTACTTCGATTCTTTTGGGGCACAAGTTTCTTGGTAAGTAATTTAGTGCGACACAGCAGTCTTAAGAGATCCATCCTCCTTCAGGTTCAAGCTTTGCAGTAGCACCTTTATTAAACACGGCCAGAGCTGGAGCTACAACTGGTGTTATACCAATGAGTTACTGTAACTTTAGATTGTTCTAAAAATGTATCCATCACTTTGTTGAATACATCTTCACCCATAGTGGTACCTTTTATGTTAATTGTATCAGTTCTTCATTTACTTCAGAATTTGAAGTCATGCTAGGAGTAATTCAATGCATCAGTTCATCGCTGACTTTAGAATTTGAAGCTGTGTCTGTGATATATGCCATGTCTAGGTGGCTTTAAGGTGAGAAGGCAAAGGAATTGGGAGAGACAGCGTGTCCATAATTAAAGTCAAGCTGTTGTTATTGTTCCAACTATACAGAATTGCACTTAATCCCATGCATCAAGATCAGTCTTTTTAAAAGAAATATAGTATATTTGCCCGCTAGAATAGCAACAAATGATACAAATATAATCTCGTATAATGAAAATGTAATTTCCACATAACCTGAAATAATTATTATTCTGGGTATAGTACTATCAAATCTTATTAGTCAATAAATCTTGTGAAAATCTTCTAACACCTGAAACTTGCCTTACTTTTATGTTTGAGAGATATTGTTAAGGTTGTTTGCATCCTGTTTTGTGCCGCATATGTGTTGATTTGTACACAAATACATTCATCCCATCAGCTTGGTCCTGTGAATGTTCTGACCAAGTGGCAGTTTGGAACAGATGGCAATGTTGTGGATATATTTCTGATGACAAAATTAAAATAAAGGTAAGGGGAGATATTTTCCATAGGTTTTATTGTTTTCTTAATATGTTTCTGTGACTTATATTAACTAAACCCTAAGAACTCCTGATCTTTTACTTCTTCCTCATTATCAATTATCTCTCTGGTATCCACAATGCATTGTACAATTATACAAATCCGTTAGATTCCACATTTAATAAACAGGCATTGCTCGAGTAGGATCACCTAAAGATTTGCTTTGGTCCTTCAGCTAACACCATGAGCACCTTTCATATATCCCATTTTATCAGATCATACTCAGAATTGTCTGCTCAGCTTTAAGCCCGTGCCACACCTGTAGGTTGGAATTGAATAATGTTTTAACTCTCAGAGTACAAATACTTTTTCATATGTCACTAAATCTCCAACTCTGGTACAGAACTTGTTCTTAGTCCTCCAAAATGCATATCTTTTATACCAGTATTTTGTGTGAGGTGGTCTAAGAATGTTCTATCTCCCTACTCATACCAGTACAAAACACTTACTATTATTTGAATGTAAAATCATTTATTTGTTCTGATTTTCCTTTTCAGCACTTTCATTGCATTTTCTTAATCTTTCATGGAGAAAAATACATTGCTTCTTCTTGTGTTGCACTTTTATGATGGACATTGGGAGATACTTTATGGGATCAGTGTGCCTTACATAAATAGAAATTATTCAGTAGCTGTGTCTGTTGCCTAACAGTATCATAAGTTTCAGGATCTCCTCCCCGTTCTAAATTGATAGTGATGAAAAGGGTAACATGGTGGATACACACTGGAATTTGAGATTGATCTCCATGCACAGTTTCTTATTTCCTCGTAGAACATTAGCCTCTGAATCCTTCAGTATGGTTATTCACTTGGTAAGATATAACCTGTTTGTGATTGATCTGTGGAATGACATTAAATAACTCTCGACTTTTTCTCTTTTCTTATCTAAATTAATCTATTTGTTTTTGTTATCTTAGTTAACTCATTTATTCCTTTTTGTATACTTTTCCATTGTATTTCTTGGCAGTGTTGTCTTCCCTCATCTTCTTCAAAGTATACCTAATTTTCTCCAGCTTTTTAGCATTATTAAGCCATACACCTTTCTTTCTGTCTCCAATTTCAGTCACTGGTACACAGTCCTACTTTATTACATATCGGAGAATGCTAGTGTACCATTTGATGAGTTTTAACACTCTACCCCTTGGGATAGGGGAGAAACAATACTTCCCACGCATTAGCCGCGAGTCGTAAAGGCGACTTAAGGGAACGGGAGCGGGTGGCTAGATACCAAACCCTCCCCTCCTTGTATCTTAACTTTCTAAAAGGGGAAACAAAGGAAGGAATATGCTAGGAGTGCTCATCCTCCTCGAAGCCTCAGATTGGGGTGTTAAATGTGTGTGGATGTAACCAAGATGAGAAAAAAGGAGAGAGGTAGTATGTTTGAGGAAAGGAACTTGGATGGTGGAGGCGAAGGTGAAGAATTGCAGAGGTTCTCAGAAAAGAAGAGAAAATGTTGTGGTGAAGAGAGTGGTGAGAGTAAGTGAGCTTGAAAAGGAGACTTGTGTGAGGAAGTACCAGGAGAGATTGATTGCAGAATGGAAGGTGAGAGCAAATGACGCAAGGGGAGTGGGAGAGGAATAGGATGTATTTAGAGGAGCAGTGATGGCTTGTGGCATGAGAAAGGTGTGAAGTGGACAGATTAGAAAGGGTAGTGAGTAGTGAATGAAGTAGTAAGATTGTTAGTGAAAGAGAAGAGAGGCGCTTGGACGATTTATGTAGGAAAATAGTGCGAATGAATGGAGATTTATAGAAGAAAGAGGCAGGAGGTCAAGAGAAAGGTGCAAGATGTGAAAAAGAGGGCAAATGAGAGTTAGGGTGACAGAGTATTAAATTTTAAGGAGAATGCAAAGATGCTTTGGAAGGAGGTAAATAAAGTGCGTAAGACAAGAGAACAAATGGGAACATCGGTGAAGGGGGCAAATGGGGAGGTAATAATAGGTAGTGGTGACGTAATTTGATGGTTTGTTGAATGTGTTTGATCATGTAGTGTATTTCGTTCGAAGTGGAGTGTTGAGTAAGAGGGTCAGTGAAAATGGTTTGGTAAACAGAAAAGAGGGAGTAAAAGGTTTTCGGAAGATAAAAATCGGCAAGGTGACGGGTTTGGATGGTATTGCAGTGGAATTTTTTAAAGAAGGGGGTGACTGTGTTGTTGAATGGCTGGTAATGTATGTAATCAATGTATGTATGACTCATGGTGAGGTGTCTGAGGATTGGCAGAATGCATGCATGGTGCCATTTTACAAAGGCAAAGGGGATAAAGATGAGTTTGTTGAGTGTTCCTGGGAAATTATATGGGAGGATATTAATTGAGGGAGTATAGGCATGTACAGAGCATCAAATTGGGGAAGAGCAGTGCGGTTTCAGAAGTGGTAGAGGATGTGTAGATCAGGTGTTTGCTCTGAAGAATGTATGAGAAATACTTAGAGAAACAGATGGATTTGTGTGTAGCATTTATGGATCTGGAGAAAGCATATGACAGAGTTGATAGAGATGCTTTGTGGAAGCTATTAAGAATATATGGTGTGGGAGGTAAGATGCTAAAAGCAGTGAAATTTTTTTATCAAGGATGTAAGGCATATATACGAGTAGGAAGAGAGGAAAGGGATTGGTTCTCATTGAATCTCAGTTTGCGGCAGGGGTGCATGATGTCCCCATGGTTGTTCAATTTGTTTATGGACGGGGTTGTTAGGGAGGTGAGTGCAAGAGTTTTCGAGAGAGGGGCAAGTATGCAGTCTGTTATGGATGAGAGGGCTTGGAAAGTGAGTCATTTGTTGTTCGCTGATGATACAACGTTGGTGGCTGATTCGGGTGAGAAACTGCAGAAGTAAGTGACTGAGTTTGGTAAAGTGTGTGAAAGAAAAAAGCCGAGACTAAATGTCAATAGGAGTAAGGTAATTAGGTTCGGTAGGGTTGCGGGACAAGTTAACTGGGAGATAAGTTTGAATGGAGAAAAACTAGAGGAAGTGTAGTGTTTCAGACATATGGGAGTGGATTTAGCATCAGATGGAACTATGGAACCAGAAGTGAGTCACATGGTGGGGGAGGGGGCGAAGGTTCTGGGAGCATTAAAGAATGTGTGGAAGGCAAGAACGATATCTCGGAGAGCAAAAATGGTTATGTTTGAAGGAATAGTGGTTCCAACAATGTTATATAGATTTATGTTATATGGTAGTGCGGATGAGGGTGGATGTATTGGAAATGAGATGTTTGAGGACAATATGTGGTGTGAGGTGGCTTGATCGAGTAAATAATGAAAGGGTGAGAAAGATGTGTAGTAATAAAGAGTGGTTGAGAGAGTAGAAAAGTGTGTATGGAAATGGTTTTGCCACATGGAGAGAATGAGTGAGGAAAGATTGACAAAGAGGATATGCATGTCAGAGGTGGAGGGAACGAGGAGAAGAGGGAGACCAAATTGGAGGTGGAAGGATGGAGTAAAAAAGATTTCGAGTGATAGGGGCTGAACATACAGGAGGGTGAATGGCGTGCAATGAATAGAGTGAATTGTAACGATGTGGTATACCGGGGCTGACGTTCTGTCAATGGATCGAACCAGGGCGTGTTAAGCGTCTGGACTAAACCATGGAAAGTTTTGTTAGGCCTGGATGTGGAAAGGGAGCTGTGGTTTTGGTGCATTACACATGACAGCTAGAGACTTAGTGTGAACGAATGTGGGCTTTGTTGTCCTTTCTTGGCACTACCTCGCGCGCGCGAGGGGAGGGGGTGCTGTTTTTTCATGTGTGGCGGGGTGGCAACGAGAATGGATGAAGGTAACAAGTATGAATATGTACATGTGTATATATGTTCATGTCTGTGTTTTTCTATGTATGTATACGTTGAAATGTATAGGTATGCATATGTGCATGTGTGGGCATTTATGTATATAATTGTGCATGTGGGTGGATTGGGCCATTCTTTCGTCTGTTTCCTTGCGCTACCTCGCCAACGCAGGAGACAGCGACTAAGTATAATATAAAGATAAAATAACACTCTACCCAGTTAATGTTGTTAACGGACTATATATCTCCATCTACTTGCATCAGCCATTCTCCACATTGCAGTTGTTCAATAAATTTCCATATAGTATAAAGCAAGCTACCATGAAATCACTAGTGGTGAAAAGTTTACATAATTTTACAGCATAAGTTTGTCACTTAGCTTCATTTCCTGAGGTTACTCAGTTCCTAACATCTGAACCTCTTTATTGGCTTTTGAAATGAACAATAAAGTTTGATACAATGAATTATGGTAGAAAGTATGATATAAATGAATTTAAGCTTAATTTGGAAATAATTTCTGAATAGTTCAATAATCATGTTACTATTACTAGAAGCATTTACGATGATATAATTTTGCTACATGAAACCATTATTTAACATACAGTATATATGATGCTCTTCGCTTTGTATCTTTTTTGAGATACATTGTAAATGATAAATTGGAAATAGTACAAACACAAATTGGCAAAGCTTTTATTTCTTATTACAGAAACAAACTATTAAATAAGAATCAGACTTGTGTAGATTTCCTCAGTTGACCATAGATTCACTTGTTTCTTTTATCAATATTGACATATACCTTGTTATATTCTCCACAATGGACAAGCTTCTTTGACTGCCTCACTGCTGCTTGAGTTTTGTACTCCATTCTGAAGGTAATCTTTACAGGCTGTCCCCTCTTATCATGGTCACATTTCCTTATCCATTTAATTTATCTAATATGAGATATGGCCTATCCCATGTTTGTGGCCTCTGATTTGTGATTATTCTTATCCTGATTCTGTCCTCTGTTACTCTTTATCAAGAGGACCAATGTAGGGAAGAATGATAAGAGAACTTCATGTGTGTGTAATTGCTTGTTTGTAATACATATTTATGCGGTATGGCAAGAAGACAGTGCTCTTAGGACCCTGACTTTTACTTTCGTTGGTATCAGGTAGACTTTTAGAACCTTTTTTGGTAGTTTGTTCTGACCTTCCAGTACCCAAACACTAAACCCAATCAATACTTCTGATAAACCTTTTGCCTGGGATTTTTTCATAATCTCTGGTTACTCGTGCTGCATTCCTTTAAAAACTGTTCATTGTCAGTGTTAGTCCAGCTAATTCAGAAACCTGAAGACAGTTATCTGGTCTCCCCTTCTTTCTCCTCTCCTGATGGTGGACCACTCTATAACCCTCAGCCTCTTATTGAAATTCAGTCTACTGTACCATCATAGTTGCTCTTCTCTATATTCCCTGTGCCTGAAATTTTTATTTTTTTTAGGTTCAGTGACCAAACTTGCAAGGCATCATCCTGTTTTAGTGTGATATACATAGTCAATATTTACCAAACATGCAACATCCAAGTGCTTGAATGCAGTCCTTATTTGTCAGCAAACAATTATCCTCTTTCTCAGTTCTCATGATGTGTAACTTTGGCAACAGATTTAGGCAAAATGTGTACCCCTCAATCTCTTGCACACACAGATTCCTGTGATGTATTTCCTGCTAGATGATAGGCACACCGAGGCCTTTTCTTCTGTTCCATCTTCATCTTTTGTACTTACTTGGATTGATCATCATCTGTTTATCTACCTTTGGTATTTGTCCGGGTCTTCTTTCATGTCTATATTTCTCTCATGACCTTTGGCGTCATCCACCAACATGTTCAGGTGCTATTACAGTCCGTCAGGAAAGTAATCTAGTCCCACAAAGAATAAAAGCAGGCCCAAAACCAACCTTGTGGCATGCCACTTGTAAATTCAGCTCACTTTGACGATGCACGTCTTACCTGCATCTTTTGCTGCCATCCATTAACACTGTCTTCTTTCCAGTTAAGTAGTCTTCCAATTATTTCTGCCAGTAGTTGTAGCTCCTTTGTCAACTTCTGATGGGGTTATTGTCAAAGGCTTTCTGGTAGTTGAAGAACACAGTCTAACCATCCCTCTCTTTAATCAAACATGAAGCTCACCCTGACATAGAAGTCCAAAAGATTGGTTATGCATGACTTTTACCTGAAATTGTGTTGCTTCCCAATTAGGAAGTTTATTCTTTATAAGTGGTCATTCATTTGCTTTCTGATTATCTTTTTTGGTGTTTTGCAAATCATAGTAGTTAGTAAGACTAGCCTATAGTTCACAAGACTTCCCTGTAACTGTTCTTAAATAACAGGCATAGCATTTTCCCTCTTCCACATCTTTAGAATTATACCTTACACTAGTGACTCTTACAATGATATTTTGAGTAGTCTGGCAAGTGTCTCTGCTCAGTCCTTCAGCACATATGGTGAGACTTCATCAGGAACATGGGTCTTATATTGATAAATTTTGATAATCTTCTTATATAATTTCTATCACTTTTATGACTTCATCTTTCATCCATCTTATTAGTACAGGTATGTTATTATCCTTCCAGGGGAAAACATTTTGACTTAGCATGCAACTCTTCACATACATCCTCATCATCCTCATGAATTTCTCACTCTGAGTCCCTTAGCCTTGATTAGTATTCATTCCCTGCTCTCTTGTACATTTCATATGCTGGCTAGCTTTAGGGTTTTGATCTCCCTCATATTACAGTCGTAAGTTCATTACTTTATACTTGTAACCAAATTTCTCTCCAATTTGATCCCTCTTCTCTCTCGGCCACCATGGGTTCTCATATTCTGACTCCTTCATTGCATATTTCAGGGTATCTATAGTGCTGGTTTATACTCTTATAGAACTCCCTGTCCCAGTCAGTACCCTCTTTTGTTTCTGTGCCTCCATTGATCCCCCTTTTGTGTCCATTATACACCCAAAACAAGCGGTACATGATCACCCTTTCAGTTTGGAGCTTCATGCTTCATAAGTTCTGTTTCCATGCTACACTGTGTAACAGACACACTCAAGTAAAGATAGCATATCATCCCGCTCAGTTCTCGTATCCTCTGTGATGTGTTGATAAAGATGGTTTTCTTGTATACGTTTGGGGGATCTGTATCTCCAAGCTCTATGATGTGTTGATACAGATGATTCTCCTGCATACTTTTGGCAGATTAGTGGCGCCAAATCCCTTGTTATCTGCACTTTACCTTCTCTAACTCATTACTTTTTATACTATCTTTGTTTTTTCTTCATTGTTGGTGATGTACACCTACTTTAGGTTCTTGCAATTCTTTGGATTTTAAACTAACAGTGCTACAATACACCTCTTGCCTACAATAATTTACAGATTTTGCTTTGTCTGGAGGCATCATGTAATGTTTCCTCAAATTTGATAAGATCCCTTATCAAGAGGACTAACCCCCTCCTCTATTGTCTCTCCTTGCCATTGTGAATCCCTTTGAACAGGTCAGGTTAGACTTTCGTTTATTTGTGTATTTGATTACTATTTGTGTGTTACAGGGAGAGAGTCTGACACTGGTATGTGTGTGTGTGTGTGTGTGTGTGTGTGTGTGTGTGTGTGTGTGTGTGTGTGTGTGTCTGTGTGTGTGTGAGTGTGATTTTGTCTTTGATAGCTTTGGTATGGGGAAAATCAAAAGTCATGGAAGGCGTAGGGGATTTTTTAAACCAAACTCCTTTGTATTCACGTGAAAAGACCGGAACAGTTATTATCAGATATTAGTCTAATGGAACACTGGAATCTTACAACTGACACATTCAGAAATCATTTTATTGAGTCTCAGAGCATCAAGTATATAGGACCAGCTGGCATAACTAGAGTTTTCAAATTGCCACACTTCTGGGACTTTCAGACATCCTCACTTTTGTTCTTTTACTGTACTTCACACCTAAATTAACTTTTAAACATTCTCATGTCCAGCTTGATTTTGATTTCCATGTGATCAGATTTTTTTTCAATTAAACTTGTACTTTCCAGCCTAGGACTTTGGATATCATCACAATTGTTAATCAAAGACATTCTCTAAATGCATCTTTTAGACATAATTACATCTGGAACTGATAAAAATCACAGAACTGTATCGTATATGTTTCCAGATATTTGAGATGGATTCGCTCCTTCCCCCACTGGTGACTGAAGACAGTAGTCATGTATGCATATACATAATATTTTGTTCTTTGATGCACTGCAAGTAGGTTTACTGTTTGTTTAGTTATGTTTTGAAAGGGAATGGTGAGTGGGAGTGCATGGCTGAAAAATGGTGCTACATCAATATTTGTAGGTTTTGTTTGGTGACTGGCTACACAGTGATCGACTATTAAGATATCTCCTTGTTTCCATGACAGAGAGAGTTTGGAATTCTTTCTTTTCCTCTAACTTTCCAAAAAGACAAGTCTGCAAATACCTGTGGAATTCTATTAATTTCTTAATTTTTTCCTCTCATGAGATTTGGATGTGAGGTTAGATACTACTTCCCACAGTTTTGTGTGGAGACCAGTTACCAGATTGAGAATTGAACATCATGAAACATCCTCCTCTTCTCAAACAGCTAAGCTTTGGAAGTCTCCTCTTCATCTGTCTTTCATTCATCTCTGCCTTTATCAGGTTTATAGTCACCTCTAATTCCTTTTTTCAGTTTCCTTTTCTTTTACTCTAACTTTAATTCTTTCACTTGAGATTACCTTCTTAAAATGCATATTTGCCCGTTTCATATCAGTCACTATTGAAAGAAAGGTAATGGGTAAAAGATGATTTGAATGCAGACTAGAAAGGGTATTGAGTCGTGGGATGAAGAAGTAAGATTCTTGGTGAAAGAGAAGAGAGAGGCATTTGGACGATTTTTGCAAGGAAGTAGTGCGAATGACTGAAGGATGTATAAAAGAAAGAGGTGAGAGGTCAAGATAAAGGTCCAAGAGGTGAAAATGAGGGAAAATGAGAGTTGAATGAGAGAATATCTTTAAATTTTAGGGAGAATAAAAAGATGTTTTGGAAGGAGATAAATAAAGTGCGTAAAACAAGAGAATAAATGGGAACACCGATGAAGGGGGCTAGTGGGGAAGTGATATCAAGTAGTTGTGAAATGAGAAGGAGACAGTATTTTGAAGGTTTGATGAATGTGTTTGGTGAGAGAGTGGCAGATATAGGGTGTTTTGGTCGAGGTGGTGTGTGAAGTGATAGGGTCAGGGAGAATGGTTTGGTGAACAGAAAAGGAGTAATGAAACCTTTGCGGAAGATGAAAGGCAGTAAAGCGGTGGGTTTGGATGTATTGCAGTGGAATTTATTTAAAAAGAGTGTATCATCAGGATGATAATTATTATGTATAAAATGTATTTTATTCAGATATATAAATGAAACAGAGATACATTAGTTACTAGCAGTGCGCACCGTGCATTTCATCGTTTTACTATCGCCCTGAGTCAGCTGGAGGACGACTCGTGGGTAGTTCAGTTGGGTGTAGTGGGTTGTTGGGGGTGGTTGTGCCTTTGCTTGTCTACTGGGGCAGTGTTATGATGGTATGTATTGCAATTATAGATTGTGGAGCTATGAATTATTATTTTGTGGAAGATTAATACTTGTGATATTGGACATGTGTCGTGTTTTTGTCGATTTGTAGCC
>JAUTXX010113586.1:0-16322 GCA_032273605.1 Panulirus laevicauda
AATAGAGATTAAAATAAATATATTTTTATCATAAATTTTGTGAGAGAGAGAGAGAGAGAGAGAGAGAGAGAGAGAGAGAGAGAGAGAGAGAGAGAGAGAGAGAGAGAGGCAAGACATTGAGGATGAAGATTACCATTATATAATCACATTTACACAGATCCCGAGGGCAGTAAAAGGTTCGTGCTCACGAGATGACACATTCCACGAGTCAGCCTCACAGACCAGTAGTTATGGTGTTGTAGGACCAGTACCTTAATCCCAGCGCAGCCGTAACAACTCCCTGCCCCCACAGCTCATTTAAGCCACGACGGTTAACCAAGCTTATCCGTCATAACATTGCCTAAGGTATCATTCAGTATAGTACTCTCCCGGACTTGTTCTATCACACTCAACTCTCCCGTGCCATACTCTTAACTATATATAACACTATAAAAAAAATTTTTCACACTATCAGCATGAATCACTACGTATCTGTACAACAGATTGATATCCACGGTCATGTACTCTGAAAATTTGAAGTTGTGGTTTCAGTGAAATAACTATTCAATTTCTAACGGATTTTCTTTTCCATTTTTAAAATGTAGCATCTTTACTGATCGTGGCCTTTCCTCTATAAAAATCAAATAAAAAACGGCCAATTCTTCTTTAAAATCTACTCTTAGGAGTTATTTACGATATTGGGTAATATTTCCTTGTGTCTCACAACTAATCCTACCCTTCTTCTAATGGGCGCTGGTACACTATGGCTATTTTAGCCTTTCATGGTTGCAGAGACTTCCAGTTTCACCCAGTGATCGACTATGAAATTCAAATAGATTCGTAACATTATTTCCGACAAGCTTATGAGGGAAAGGTATAAGACGTATACCGTTATCAAATGTGGGTAACGGGAAAGCTTTGAGAAACACTTTTCCTGCGTGGGGCATGATGTCAAGAGTTCCACACGGATCAGGTCTTCGCCAGCTACCGATTCATGCAGTCTCACTCGCACAGAGGACTGGAAAAGATTATCAGAAAGGAAATGAATGACTATTTACAAAGCAGAAAATACAACAAAGACAGAGACAACTTGTTACAGAAAGAGGAGGTCATGTTTGACAAACAACTCAGATTTCTATAAGAGAGAGCTCCGATAGACAAACAAGATGGCCGAGTCGATTTCTCTGTATCTGGACTGAAAGAGGGAAGACTAATCCGAAGGAAAGATTATCGCCTTAGTGGATGGGAACAAAAGACATATGTCAGAGGAGTCCTCGAATCGGGTTGAGATCACCAGACCAGCGGAGTGCCCCAGGGTTCTGCTCTGGAACCATAGCTCTTCTTGATCTATGTGGCTGACATACCAGAAGGATCAGACTCCAACGTGTTTATGTTTGCAGATGATGACAAGGTCACAGCGGAAGTAATAAGAGAGGAGGATTACACCGACTTGCAATGAGACGTAGACAAGCTCCAAAGTTGGTATGATACATGGTTAACGAACTTCAATCCGATTAAATGTAAAGTACTGAGGATGGGACTCAGTGAACGAGTCTTCGATGTATCTTCTGACAGGATATAAAGCAGAAATCCGCGAAAGGATTTGAGTCGATGTCAGAGAAAAACTGTGTTGGCAAAGATCAGAGATGTAAGCTATCTAGATCCTAAATCTGGCCATACCAAAGATATGTTTTTTCAAGTTTGGTTCCCGCATTTAAAGAAGCACACAACTAATAACAAAAGCCCAGAGGAATGAAACAAGAAATAGTACCACGAGAGTGAGAGGAGTAAGAGGTGATCGCTAGTTTGTTGATGTCAACAGTACACTGTTCTCCAGTAGATGCAAAATACAGAAAAACCAGGACATAACATGACCTATAACAAGAAATGTATTTGAGAATATGTAAAGTAGTTTCTCTGTATGAGAGCAGTGGATAGATGGAATAAAGTGAATGATAAAACTGTGAATGCACACAGAATACAAAAACTTTAAAAGCTGTATGATAGAGACTGTTAAAGAGATGGGGCCCCAAACAATATAAATCAGTATTTACACCAGTTAAGAAATTGCACCAAAGTCATAGATAGTGTACTGTATATAGACACTTCTAACTGCAAGGTTTTATAGAATGCGAGGGATAAGACTTATAAATGGTTGAATCAAAGGCTTCTTAACTTTACAACAGACAAATGTAAAGAACGAAAGGAACTCCCTCTCCGTACTGTACAAACAGGTAACGACACATAACGGACCCTCCCACTGGATGCCAGCCATTGCAACCATTCCGCAATTTGTATCTCTCCCATCTTTTAACCACTCTATATGAGACTTACCCCACAGGGACCTCGTAATAGTACTGTACCTAAAGTACAAATAATTATGGAAGAAATATCTATATTCGGGCGAGAATGTCGTTTTCATTAACGAAACTCTTACCTATGCTATCATGCCTGGGAGCATTCCCATTGCTCATTAGAATTGCACACTTACTATTCAGAGGAACAGCATGTTTGTACTTTGTAGACACATTGGTAAGGCAGGATTATGCACGACGTAGGTCTACATTATAATAGGGCTGAATCGTCCGACCGTCATTCAATCAATTATTCATGTAACAAGTGATACTGATCTTCTAATTCTCAGGTCAGCATAACGAATTTTAATTATCAAATAGTCGAAGAGGAAGGGATTATACAGAATCAAAATGGAAATTATATCAACCCATTATGGCCAGGAATTAGGAGTGTGCGCAATCAATATTTACCTGTAGAGAAGTTACTGAAATTGTGTCACTCTTCTCACGCTAATTCCCGAAATGCAACACACCTCACTGATTCCAAAGACTTGCGTTTCCGAGGGCTGAGACTGAAGGTGGTACACAGTCTAGAAAAGGGGCTCCCAAACTTTTGAATCCCCCAACATCCTATAAACTAAATCAGCAAAACTGGACGTGTACAAGATAATTAGGTAATGGAAAATACCTTTTAATTGAAGGTGTTTATATCCTTAATGAGATGGATGGGCCGAATGATAATCACTGTCATGGTTTTCCATCTTGTAATATGAAGAATAGGAACATGCTCCGCCTTTCCTTAATCTTATATACGATTAACTTATTAAACTTTTGAAGTTTTTGACCCCAAGAATTTTATCGATCCCTTGTCGACCCGAGACATTTAACAATCCTTTGCACAGTTCTATCGACCCTTGGGGGTCTATAACAACTCTGGGAACTACTAGTCTAGAATGTGATTTTCATTTCGGAATTGCCAAAATGCATGACTATATTTACATAACTCATAAAAGAAATAGTTTTTGACCCACCATTAAGCTCGTAACGTTAACATTGTACTTTATTTATAGACATTTATCTCCCAGATTGATCTGGTTATTCTATTATACCGAAGTACAACGTAAGACTAATTCACATCAAAACGCCAGGCTGAAACTTTCAACTTACTGTCGAGCATCTGGCAACTTTCTTACTTTGAGGCACTAAACATCTCTTATTTAATCACTAATCTCATTTTAGATCCAAGAACCTGTCGCTGTTATGAATTCCATGTACCCTATGTGGCGGCAGCTGCAGATCTGGAAACACACTAATGATTTAAATAGGGAAAATGTTACTCCCGAATAGGCGTTCGCCATGTTGGTTGTCCTGCAAGTCTCGCTGTTCATCATATGAGCGCGTCTACCCCACCCTGCCTGAAGATTCCATAAAGAAATAATCTACGGGAAGTTATTGGGAAGATGAGAACTATGATCAAGTTGACATTTATTTCCCTGTGCATTGCAACATCTACCCTTATATGTAAAGGAAGCGACAAAAACGCTTATGTAGCGCAACTCACGGATGAATCTGTTCCGTAAAGAACGGTCTTGCGGGGAACTGCATCGCTGTTTCACACAAACGAAAATCGACTAAGCCTCTGCCTGTCGTTGCTCACGGCCTGCGGTGCTGGATTATGCCTGGCCACCCTGCAAGGCTTCCTTAATCCCATGAACACAACGGTTAAGGGCTAGAAAAAGTCCAGGCCATCAGGTCGTAACGTAGTATTCAAGGGTTGTATCGCTGCGCTGAGGTTGCATTTAAATAACTTAGCATCACTGTCGAAAACTTGTACAATTGTTTCCCAATGTACGAGAAATGTTTCTGGTGCATTACGCCGTATAGCAATGAAAACTGAGCAAAGAATGGTCTCTAAATTTATATCTAATTCTATCGACTGATTTTGATATAGATTTTTCACACATTCATGGCAGGAACTAATGACAGTGTCAAACGAGGCAATTATCTCAAAGCTTTTATTGCGCCATCCTAACTCCAGCTGGGAGCCTCACTGTTGCAGCAATTTAAGTACCGTAGTAAAACACCTCAGAGCATAGTGAGGGAATCATATTCTTTCGTAGTTCTAGTTTTTCCCCGTCTTTCTCAAGTTGTACACTGTCTCAATCACCGTCAGTTTCCTATGAATGCTCAGACTAAGGATATCACTATGGATAATAATGTGACACTTCCATCCTTAACAATGGAGATTGGTGGGCTTTGGTGATATTGGTGTTATTCTTTCCTAAATCAAATAACCTGCTGTATGCTCCTCTGGGTCTTGGGGCAGTGCAACTGTATGATTTATTCGCTCTTGAAATACATCATCATCCTGGTCCTCACCGCTTCACTTTCACTGGAACATTATTGTTCATTTTCTTAGGTATATTCTTTCTTACGTTCCTCATTTTCTCAAACACAACACTTAAGATGAAAATTACGTCACATATCCAGACTCACTCTGCTCTGTCGCGCACGCTCAGATGACACTATGGAGCGAGCGAGCTTCGAAGCTGGAGAATTCCACGAGACGAGGAAGAGCAAGCCAGTATATAGCCATTTAAAGGGAGTTTTGTAATATATATGTTCCATGAGTCAACGAAAAGAACTACTCAGGAATAGGGACGACAGCGTCCTTGAAGGGGAAGGTTTAGCGAGAGAGATAGTGTAACATGGCCATGCAAAACAGGTGATCACACACAAAGCACCTACTATGTCTACAATGCACGCACAGACACACACACACACCATGAGGGGAAAGCAAAACCATCGGTGTACCGAAGACCAGCCCATGACTGTGGTGGGGTGCAGACCTGCCTGGTCACCAGAGTACCACCACGTAACGTTATTATGGACTACCTTTTATCAAACATCATAAATCGTATCCATAAGAGAATTTTGTTCCAGCTATATGGGGGGTCATCTGATGGCGTCGTAAGGGCCAGAAAAATCAGACCACCGACATCTTTCATATTCAATTTGAACTCCTAATGGCAAAATATTCCTTGAATAGCTGTATTGTATGAGACAAGAAAGCTTACACTTCCATGTAAACTTCTAACACGATACCGTATACTAAAGCACTCTTAATACGATCCCGTATACTAAAGCAAGTCCTGAAAAAAATTTCAGGCTGTGAATTTAATGATAAATCATGTTTGAAATTACTGAAATATGTGAAGGAATACATATAATGTTTTCCCCTGAGTGTATAATAATGAACATGAATACATAGCTTAAAGGGATACCTTTGAGAGGACCAACTCATGATACATAAGCCTTGATATTCAAATCAGCCTTCCATTACGGGAAGGCAGGCAACCCTGCGGTCATAGGTAGGGCACCAACTCACCTTTGGGGAAGACGACACTTCCAGTGGCACGCCAGAGCGCCTCAGTGTACCGGACGACCACAGGAACCAGTCTAAGGGACAATCAGTTCGTAGGATGAGCATCACGCCCAGGACACGTAGGTAACAGTTTGTAGGACGAGGATGACTGGGTTGAGGTGCCGGGGTCTTCACCTGTTGTATCACATCTTGCCAGCACTTAGCTTCCACATACTGCCATATACACTTTGCTTGGCTGGAATTGGGGGTTTTAATAGACCTACTGCGTTCGCCCGAGTGACGTTTGTTTTCCTCTTAAAGTCACTGATTTATTTTTCTTATTCCCCTTTGGATGGGGGTGGGGGTGGAGGGAGGGTTTACTTCGCAAGAGAAGAGCGAACTGACGAAAAATTATCCATCAAATCTTTATGAAACACATATGAACTACGTATCAATCAAGTTCTGTCGTGAGCATCACAACAAATTCACCACCTCAGCAAAATTTTCTTCGCATCTTTTGTCAAGAATAATTTTAAATTCTTCACTGTTTACTAACAATTTAGCAAAGCCGAGATAAAGATATTACTTATACTCTAGGCCTCAACTAAAAACATTTCACATTCATGCTGTTCTATGCAACAGTCACAAATCCAAGAGGTAACTCCAGTTTCTTCTCGTGATGTTACATTCCTAGCCATAGCCTGTGACAGCTTCCCTGAGTGTATGTTAGATCAGCCACATCCTATCCATAGGTAATGCTTCAGGACGCGTCTTAACTTCTACGAATGTGGCTCTGTTGGAGACGCCAGGACACTAAACGTGTCCATATGCTCATCCTTCAGGACCTCTACAAGAAGCTGTAAAGAAGAGAATCCTGAAAGGAGGCGACGACTGAGCACTGGTTACAGCAACTGACAAAGAGTGAGAGGTGTGAATGTGTCTATGTGTATGTGTGTGTGTGTGTGTGGAGGGGAGTGGCCCGAGGCAAGGCGCGAGCGGCGGAGGAGGCCACGTCCCCAAGTGAGGATCTGAGGCGCACTGTACGTGAGGGGAGAGGCCGAGCTATTTCAAGTATCGTGCCACCCTCATTAAAAATCACTCACCAGCGTGCCACATTCTTGTTTTCTTCTTATACCGTGTAAATAGACATCTTTAAGAATAATGGAGCCGTGACAATGATTAATTTGCCGCGGGAGTTTCTTGCTAAGGGTCAGTCAGGACTGGTATGTCTCTCCCATTACCGATGTATAACAGCTGTCTCTGTTGCATCTACTCACATACGAGTATAGGAAAGTTACCCAGTATGGTGAATTTAATAACTTTGCAACACCCGCCTTCCGAAATCGTTGTATTCGGATAATCCTTACTTATCATGGCAAATTTTATGAAATGTTCCTCGCAATCTGTCCCCCTCATGCGCTTATAAGAGCAGAGAGCGAGGTGGTGTCCAGAGAATGGCCAAGGGTCAGGTGGGTAGTAGCGGGGTTAAGTGAGGAGTGATGAGCAAGGGTGGAGTGGGTGGCGCCGCGCGTGCTCGCTGCAGCCCGGCACGTGGCCGCCTACCTACCATCCTCCCTACCTCCACCATACAACACTACCCACTAACTTGACCCACTCTTGTTCCGAACACCTCTGGTCTTCGCTAAATCAAACTGTTGTTACTTCCAAGGGTTCCCATACTGTAGACACAAAATCTAGCGTGTAACTATATTTTTCATACTTATACGCCCGCCACCTGATGACGTCGACCGCCCGTCATTGAGAATCTAAACTGGGACTCGCCGGAAACGAATAAGTCCCAAATTTTTCCCCCTCCACGTCGATGCCAGCGTGTGTTTACCTGGGACATCGAATTTCTTCCATACACCGCCTGCCGGGATGATCCGTGTTTTCTCTCATCTAATACGCCACATACCATTCAGTAGGACCTCACACCGAGTCAAGCTTCGTCCAACACCAGCTCAACAAGGGTAGGCAACAGTTATACCAGTTTCCACAACCCGTGTTATGTTTACGTCTCAACCAGCTCTACTTGTTTATCGTCTTAGGAGAAGGCTTTTTAGGCCAGACCACAACAGTGGTGTTTGGGTCGGGCATAGGAATGTCACGCGTCCTAAATCTCGTCACCTGGCTTCTCTCTTCTCACCTGGTCTCCCTCTCCTCTCACTTGGCATCCCTCCTAACCCGTTATCTTTCCACCTCGCGTCATTTCCCAGACCCGGTCATGGTATACACTTCTAAATTCTTTCCTCGCCCGAGGTCGCTCTGCATCTGGCAACTTTCTCTAAATGGCTTCTCTGTCTTCTCACCGGGTAACTTCCTTTTCATCTGGCGCCTGGACTCATACTTCAGCAGTCGTCTCTCCCCTCAGGAGAAGTTTCTCATGTGGTATCTCTCACGTGAACATCCTTCAGCTTCCATATTCTGTAGGGATATCTACTCCTCTCTTCTGTTCTTATTACCCGATGAATATTACATATTCAGTCTTCCAACCTTTCAGTTTCCCATATTTCCCCCTTTATAACACCCCTCTTCAACATCTTTCCCGAAACTAACATATCTATACATTTCCCTTAACGCATTATTCCCTACACTAGATTATAGTACGTGGTAAAAAAGTACATCAATGTTTCCAGTACGTATTCATTCAGTTTTAAAGTAAAGGAGGTAGTAATATGTACATGTGCAATCAAAAGCAGATATAAAGCAATGAGTGGTGTTCTTAAGCTCTGGAGCAAATAGGATTTATTCAAGTTCAAATGGCAGAAATACTGACAACTCAGTGATGAACGAACCGTTGTACAGCACTTTAGTGTGAACGGGATGGGTCGGAGAGGATACAGGATGCTCCTACCTGAAGACAGGGAGCTGTGACTGTTTTGTGACTGACTTTGTTACATACACAACAACGACACCAGTGATATAATATTATACAACTTAATTTCAATTGTCAAGATTTCAGTTGGAGTTTAATTATTGTAGCTCTAAAGAATCAAGTTTATGCACCATCTAGAAACATCCTAAATGCAGGAGTCAGTGTAGTGTACAACAATGGAAGCTCCACATTTCACTGCAGACATTAGTACTTTAAAAGCACAGCATTACTGTCTACTTAGGGCATCGTGAGTGGGTGTTTAATGATTAACAACACACCAATTTCTTACTTCTCTAACCTTATCTTTCATGTCATTTCCAGAACAGTTTATCCAACATTCGTGTAGTCATCACAGCCCCTAATCATTGCCATAATGTCCTCTGACTTCATCCTATGTTTCCTAGTCAGATTCTCGCCTCTCCATTCTTATGTGCTGTTATCAAGTATCATATTCTGGTGCAGGACGATGTGACTAAGTGGCTAGAGAAGTACCCTTGAATATCAAGGCGTCAAGGAAATGGTGGTGTTCACACAGGAGATAAAATGCCTCACTCCCCCTGGGTATGAATAGATTTTGGTGTAGGCTTGGACAAAATGGCTGTTTTCAATGGATTGAAGTCATGAAAAAGCAAGTCCACATAGTGCTTAAGACAATATAAGAACAAGATGGCTTGCTTTACTTTATAAAATTGAGCCTCCTGATTAGTTTACCCATTCAGTTAGAGAGGCTGCTGCCTTACGAAGAATGAGAGCGGCCTACAAACTCTAATTACCAACTGAACTGAATGAATAAAGGAATAATTATAAAAGTACGGGACAATTAAGATACTCATAAAACAATAATATTGTTGATCTCCCATGTAACTTACTGATACAAGAGATACTAAAATGGTTCACTCACCTTAAGGAGCACGATGAGCAGTGTTACAACCATAGATGATTTTCACATATTCACCAACGTTGGACTAACAAATTGAAGTAGGATATCTGTGTCTGGCTCAGGATTCATTCTTGGTCAAATGCTTGGAGAAGAATGGCAGATGGGGATTTTGGAGAAGTTGTAATGGGCCAAGAGGAGACTAATGGAGAGGTTGTAACAAGTGCAATGCTCAACTCCTGCATTAAGAGAAGAGTAGGGTAGGGTATATAATGTGGGCTGTAACAGTAAAGATCAAGCAAAACAGACAAAAAAATGAGAAGAAAAGGAAAGGGACTGAAGCAGATTAAGATATTCACTCGTCTATGGCAGGAGGAGGCTGGGAGAAGAGGTCTTTGGCGATGGCATTGAGGTCTTCTTGGAAGGTACGGTACTCCACATCCTGGACAAGCAAGTAAAATACATCATTTATTCTCACACCAGTCCATGAATCTCTCAAGGTATACATTATACAGTATGGACTGATACCAAGGAATATTCACAACAGGTATGACTTCAAAGTTGGTGTTTTACCAGAGTGAGATTGTGGAGGTCCGGCAGGCAGGTGGTGAGGTGTGCAGCGACTATGCTGAGCGCTGCCTCCTTAGACACGAGGCCAACTTCCCGAGGGAGGGTGCATACCACGTCCTGCCATGCCTCCCGCCGTCCGTACACCATACCTGTGGGTATCATGACTCGGTCTTTTATACAACTACACTCTCCCCATCCACTAAGCTCAACAAACTATATTTATGAGGCGACTACTGCACTTGGTTTCCTACGACAGCCTCAGAGTCTTTAAAACATGCAGAAATGTCTACAAAATTGTTGAGATATACAGACAGCCACTGCTAATTGCAATGGTTATATTGTTGGACTTGATGCTGAGCAGTGTATCAGGGACTAATAGAAAAAAATAACTTTGATCACAGCTTTACCATTTCCTCAAGTGTTTAAGAGGTGAGACTTTTTTCCTAGTAAGCAGAAGAGGCACACACCACGCCACCAAATCTGTGATAATGGAAATCTCTATGACCTTTCTTTCATAATAGTTCAAAGCTTTCTGGTTTAACAAGGAAGTGATTTGAGGGAAAAGGGAGTTTTCTTAAGAGAATTTCTTTGTGAAAAAGTATGTAAATGGACTGACTTGCAAGGAAAGGTCAGCAAGAGCAAATACTGAACATTGGCCATTGTTGTATAAATTGATCCATGTCCCATTATTTTTTAAGCTAGAAAAGCTACATCAGCCACATAAAGCTGAGGTTTAGAAGTAACTTAGAAATCATGTATGAAAATTCATTTTTTTCTCTAAATGAATAGGGAAAATTACAAGCACAAAATGATGGGTACAATGAACAAAACTTATTATCTTTATATGCAAATAATTGTTGCCAAGAATCTCTGAGGAAAGGGGAGAAAGAATACTGTCCACTTATCTCCCTGTCATAAAAGCCGACTAAGAAGGGCAGCTGCCAGGAGACGGTGGCCGTGTGTGTGTGTGTGTATGTTGTTGGAAGCCCTCCCACATGTATTACTCTCAAGAGAAGGAAATGAGTGTGAGGAGCCAGGTGAATTTCTTTTATATTTCTTCCAAGGCTCAACTCATGTTCCTGCTGTTACCTCGCTGAAGCAGACATAATGAGCACATATTGAGAAAAAGAGGAATTTCCACCGCAACAATCTGGGCAGACACCATATTCCTCATAATGTTTGTAACAAACAAATAGCATTAGTACAGAAAACGTGCATATACAAATTTATTTGGTTTGTCTAGAAAAGAGAAAGCATGTCTGTAATGAATACAGGAATAATAGCTTTACCAGTTCCTTGTCATGTTGGTGCAGTAATATGCTTAAGGAAAATCTATTACAAAAGCCTACTCTCACGAAAGGAGATTCACATACATCCACAGATATATTAGGCTATGCTGCATAGCACGCACATACACAAGTACTTCGTCCCTCACCCAAAAGTTGCACCAGCGTCTCATCATTCAATGGCTGCTCAAGTGATAGCTTGGTGAGGTAGGCGAAGGCAGCAGTAACTTCCTCGAGGTTAATATGTCCATAAAGGCCCACATATCCCCCTCCTTCCTCAGGTTCACTAATGGAGTGTGAGGAAGCAGGGGATGCAAAGGACAGTGCTCTAGAGATCTGCGTTCTTGGCGTAAGGGTTGATGGTCGTGGTGTTGGTGTGGGTGCTGGGTGTCCGTGCCAGTGACGAGTAACACTGATGATTGTATGGGCGGCTGCCACCTGCCAAACTGCACGTCGCCATGATGACCCAAGGTCTGTCAAAATGCCACACACCAGGTATTCTTTTTATAATGTATGATTATCTATAATTATTCATGATTGTTTAAAGGCTCTACAATTATAAAGTTTTACAGATAATGTAATCACTAAAACTCTTCATCAAAACATGCATATCTACAATTAGGAATTTAATATTTCATACGGCAGACTGGAAGAGGGCATTCCATGGATGTAGTTATGTACCTGCCAACAAGAATTTCTGACCAAATGACTGGACTATGGCTTAGCATATGTCCATGTGCCACTATACCCTGACAAATATAATGCAACTAATTATCTAAAATGATTCAAAGGATACTGTGGTGTTAAACAAGCATGTTCGTATCAACACATGAAATGCCCTAAGTGGTATATGGGTATGTGCACCTGAGACATGTAGGTGTGACCATCATGTGAATGTGTGTGTATATGGCAAGTGACTCACAGTGATGGCGGTAGTAGTGCCCACTCATAAGTGCAGCAATGGCGGCAAGGATGGCAGGGAGAGTGGGCGCGGGCTGGGCATACAGTGGGCGCGCTAGGAGAGTCAGGTCTGAGGGAGCATCAGCCCCGACACCCACAGTCATCACAAGTCGGAAGTCCTCGTGCACCTGAACAAGGAATTGTCTTGATTTAATGTGTCAGGTAATACAACTTATCAAATATAGGCAAGAATAACCTCACTCCCGCTGGGAGACACATCTTTGACAATGAGCCAAGGTCCTCTGCTTTCAAATATATTTTACATCCGACCTTGACACAAAATCTCAGTATGTGTGAGTGTACTTTCTCAAGTTACAAGAAGTGACAATAAACCAAGCAGTTTGAGGTTTGACGGCAAATTCTGGTTGCAAACCTTCGTCAGAGAATAATCATACATTTGAAATGCAGCAATTAATTATCAATCAAGTAAAATGCAGCAGATAGGAATAATTGATGACAAAATTGAAATGCAATAAAGGTAATTACTTTGATGTTATCAGTGAAACTGTATTATGTACTGTTCTGTGTGAGTTGGGGCCTTGCAACATTGCTCTCTTCAGGTAATTTCTAAGTAACTGTGAACCATCTTTCTCTGACATACAAGACCAATCATTCAACCTTTACTAATCTATCTGTGTCTCTAAATTTGACCCCATGAACATCCACTGGGACACTAACCTTGACATCATGTGAGCCGAGAGAGGTGATACCAGCAAGCAATGTAGGCTGTATGTTAGGGTCCTCAGCGCCCTGCATATAACACATCAATAAAAGATATATATTAAAATCTAATTCCTCAAACTTGTTAGTGACAAACAGTTTTCCAGCATGGACTCTGAATCAAATACTGTGCATGAGGAAATTTTCTTTTTAATTATAGTTTCATAATATTGCTGAATATACGATATCTATAGTATCAAGTGATAAAACTTGCTTAACCATATATCTATAGTGTAGTACTAGTCTGTCAAAAGTTACAGAAGCTGGGTAGTCATATGTGTAACAAATTTATACTGCTAAAATCATAAACAAATTACCTGATAAATGTTATACATTTTCAGGTTAACACATGCAAGTCATAAATCTAAAGGCAATGAAGTATCACAGCCTCTTGCCTTGGTTGCTGGTCATAAAGATTCCTTCATCCTAATCATGTCCTCAATCTTCATGTTAATGACAAGTTAAGGTGTGTGTATGTGTGTGATACTTATGCTAAGAGGTTCACAGTTAAGGTGTCTGTATGTGTGTGTGTGTGATGCTTATGCTAAGAGGTTTGCAATTACAATATAGTGATGGTATTCACCTGCACAACGACCCAGCCACCCTGCTGCACAGCGTTGATCAGGAGTGTCGGAAGGGGAGGAACACCGACTGTCTCACCACCACCGCTGGCACCAACCTGTTTCCTCACATAAAATGTCTTCTTACAAGTTAAAACTTTATCATCATCTTTTGCTTCTACCCACTAATACCTCTTGCAGCTATTTGCCCTAAAAATTATCTTATCCACAGTTACTGTGCTGCAGAGTAATTTGCTCAAATCATATTTTTCATAATAAACAGGCTGACAGTCCATCCTCTACAAACTATTAAGTGCAGCACAACTGAGGAGGTGAAGAGGCCTCATAAAAGGAGTAATTGGGTTGTATAATCCACTGATTAAATAAACACTATATGTTTTATTATCTCAGAAAGATTTATGTAATGAGCATGAAAATAACCCTAAAACAAGATCTATTACACTGTGGAGAGCTTCTGCCATGATGACTTTGGTGATGCTGGCTACACCACGTGCATGGGCAGCAGCCAGCACCTCTGCACCCACGTCACGCCCGTAATCTGTCCTCACTAACACAGGCAACTTGCGATCCCCTGCACCAAGCCTGCAATCATAGCATAGGATATTAAAGTAAAATTACTCACATGACCAACATCAAGTAAACCAAGGGGTATGGCAAATACCATACATGAAGGTATTCCAAATGAAATTACTCTCCGTGGTGCATTCCTTAATGAATGAGGAAAACTAAAGTAACATACTGATAGAGTAAATCATTAACATATCAAAAAAAAATTACTAAATGTAAATCTAAAATCAAAATATGAAATTCATCAGTATGCACAACGAATGAGCTGGCAATGTCAGCATATGACGTACAATGCTAATAATGACAATGTGTGTTACTGCTCTATATTCTGGAGCTGGACACACTTACTGCAATGTCTTGACAATGAATGAGTAGTTTGACACCTGAAGGAATAAACAAAAGAGTTACTACAAGTGGTTCTACAAGTCTTTAGTAAACTAAAATTCTTCTCATTCCCAACTGCACCCAGTGCTAACAACAAAACTTACATCTTGGAGAGAGCAAGGTCGGGGCGCAGCAGAGTGGGGTCTCCTAGCATGATGTTGACCACTTCCCGTGCCCCTGCTACCAGCTGTTGAAAAAAAGAAATCATTACACATGCTACTAAGACATCACGTCTTGATCATAGCTATTAACATTAAAAACCCTTGGAAAAAACATTTGAATGTCAGGTTTGGGAAGTCCTTACATCACTTCTGTGTTGATGGTGTTCTAGAGATGTGTTAGAAGTAGTTATTTTATTTCAATTCACTTTCTCAAGGGAAGTTCTAACCACTGTATTAATTTGTACTTTAAAACTTGTTTTAAAAGCCCTAATGTTTTAGGTCTATATTTATATTCAAGTTCTTCTGAATATTATAAAACGTTTGATCAAATGTGTGAAAAGGGCACAAGAACATTTTCACATATATCTTCACAAGTCTTTTTTGCTACCTTGCTGAAGCTGTGGGGCGGGGTGGCGCCAGAAATGGATGAAGGCAAGCAAGTATGAATATGTACATGTGTATATATGCATATGTCTGCGTATGTGTGTGTGTATATGTTAATATGTATATGTATGTATTTGTGCATGTATGGGCATTTATGTATATATATGTGTATATGAGTGGATGGGCCATTCTTTGTCTGTTTCCTGGGTGCTACCTCAATGATGCGGGAAACAGCGATTAAGTATAATAAAGTAAAATAATAATATCTTCGCAAGCACATCATGTCGTAATGTAACATTTAATCTCATTTGTCTTTCAGTTCTAGCTGAGCTTATGTTTTCTGGTAAATACTTGCATTAGTTACAAGGTGCAACCTACTCCAGGATAAGAATCATTACAGGGTCCATGTTTATGTCTCTGCAACCAGTTAGGTGGGGTATGGGTTAAACATATCTATAAAGACTATTCAGTAAACACATAAACTCAGTAGTGCTTACCAGACGGGGCTTCGACAGTCTGAGAAGCATGAGGGCATTGAAATCAGAGATCCTCCCTCGGGGTGCCTCAGGTACTCCACGGCTTCCAGTCAAGCCAACATCCTGCAGCGGTAAACATTCAGATTTTTTCCTAAGATGACTCTGTAATGAATTATCAAATGGTCTGTAGATGTTCCTAAGTTTATTTCGTATGATAATCAACCCATAGAACGTGTTATATCTGTCTTTAACTGACCTAATGTTTTCATCAATATTTAGAAGGAAGTTGACAGGATTCCTAAATAGTCTCACAACAGATTCTATACTCAATACCATTCAGGTTATTATGCTATCTGATACTATCTGCACTCTGGTCTTACAGCAGGCTGTAGGGTCAGACTCCCATAACACGTTCCAAACTACTATGTAAACGATCTCAATCTACCATAATTCAGCATCTCCTAAGGTGTTTCTAAAGATTGGTTTCTAAAGATTGGATATCGTTTTGTAGCTGACAGAGTAGTTAGTATGTTTAACAGTATCTCAACCAGTACCACATAATGACATACCCGAATTTAATGCAAAGAAGATAGAAGGTTTATGTCGGAAAACCTTCACTACCCTCTTATGGGTGCTTTTCAGTACCTAGAAATAACAGTATCCTGAATAATTACTATAATAGTGTTGCTATAGTTGTAAACTACAATCAGTTATAGAGTATTAATGTCCCACATTAAAAACCCCTCTCTACTTACCTTTTTTTTTTTTTTCATACTATTTGCCATTTCCCACGATAGCGAGGTAGCGTTAAGAACAGAGGACTGGGCCTTTGAGGGAATATCCT